>LOJH01049632.1:0-12822 GCA_001685095.1 Ellobius talpinus
GGCCTACAAAGACGGAAAGACTGGTCAAAGGATGGGCACTGGAACACTTATCAGAAGCATCTGATTAGCTGATCCAGCTGAAGAGAGAGGGAGCAATCACATCGACGGGACTGGCTCACGCCGCTTTCAGCAAATCCAGAGCTCAGCAGTTTGCAGTCTACAGGTGCTGCCTGGATGGAGTCTGTCAGACAAGAGAAAATATGCGGAGACAAATATAGCCTAGGGACAACAGCTAAAATTTTGGAACTTGAAAGAAAACCTTACACTTGGAAATTTCAAGCCTGTAGTCCCGGTAATTGGAGAAAGGGAGGAATCCGAGGACCAGGGAAGAGAGCAAGAGCGAGAGCGATCCCATCCTCAGGAACAAAACACGTGGAGAAACTTAGGCTGTACTTATCTGGAGTCCATCGACCTGGGATAGGTGGATCCAGGTCTTATGACTTCTTCAACTCTTTGAAGTTTACATAATATTTTTAGTTTATAGAAAGATATATTCTAGATCATATATTTTTTTGGATGAGAAACTTGGGGTACTGAATTTAATTTGCCTAGATAAAGTGGAGTAATCAACTTTCCTGTGTCCTGCTTATCCACAGTTTGGATCTGGTCTTGGTGGTAAGTGACTAATAATTGGGCAGTCTTGTTTAATAGTTAGCACTACAACAATTCAGATGGAGTACTCATATTCATCTGAAGCTCATTGTCTTCGTGTAGACCTTGGGTAGCACTACTAGGATCTGGGAGTCTCTGTCTGTCATAGTAAGTTTAAATATCTTGAGTGCCATATTCAGAAGATCTCTGATGAGTTTGACGACTGTTATCTAGTAAGTATTTCTGAGCCAAATAACCTTTGATTGTTTTTACTTATTTACTTTATGCTGTACATTAAATATATATACAGGAGGCTAAATAAAGCTTTTCAATTGATTACATTAATACATAACATGACTGTAAATATGGTTTTGAAGATCTCAAAACATAATCATCTTTAACAGTTTCTATTAAAAATAACAAATTCTAAATTGAAGCTCTTTTGTATTAAGATAAGACTTTTAACTCATAAACACAGTCCACAAAGAGACTGGATACTTTTTTGATCCTTTTATAGAACACAATTACAGAATATAACAGTTTCTTATATGACTCAGTTTACCAAAATAGTTTAACAATGTTATCAAAGCTAGGGAGGTTAGACATACATTCTTAAATCAGTCTCTGTTAGCTGTAATAGTCTTTAGAAGACTCTTTGACAGACTGTTTAGGTTACTATATTGCTGCATCATAAGACAGGGATACCTCAGTCTCTAGTGTTTAGCTGTGGCTCTAATTTTTAACCTTATTTATTTATTTATCAAGACCACATATTAATAAAGACATTATAAAAATACCTTATAAATTTCAAAATGTCCCATAGCCTTATAAACTTAAATATTTTTAAAAGCTGTTCTTTATTTGGGTGGTGGAGAGATGACTCAGTGGTTAAGAGAACTGGCTGTTTTACCAGAGGTCCTGAGTTCAATTCCTGGCAACCACATCTTGGCTCAGAACCATCTATAGTAGGACCTGATGCCCTCTTCTGTCATAAAGTTGTGAATTCAGGTAGAATATTCATATATAAAATAAATAAATCTTAAAACATATCAAGATTTTTTATTTAAACTTCCTGTAACACTCTAAAATTTCCCCTTAAAGAAGCTTAAAATCTCCCAACCCTGTGATTTCACAATATCATAATAAAGTACTTCTTTTTAATTTCAAGAGTGAAGGAAGATACAGGGCCCAATCCAAATCTGTAGAAGGCAAAATCAAGTCCAACAGTGCAACAATTTAGTGTCTGTAGAATCAATATCATCTGGGTAATTCTTATGTTACACAGTCTGGCTGTCTGCAAAGTACATTCTTGTATATGAATACATGGAGGTGCAGTTTTAATATCTCCCTAAACAAACATTGTTTTAAATCCTATCTTTTATAGACCTTGTTTTAAGACAGGACAGGGATCATAAATAAATCTTGTCCCAATGTAAAAGTGTCTGTAAATACCTGTTGCCTCCTTGGTCAGTCCTTTTCACTAGGTTGCCCTTAATCAAGATGTCTGTGAAGCCCTAAGACATCCACCTTCTCCAACCCTAGCAAAGATGGCTGTCAGCCACACGGTTACCCAAAGATGATAGTGAAGTCACATGACATCTGCCCTCTCTAATCCAAGTAAATATGGCAACTCACTACATGGCTGCCTAAAGATGGCAGCAAGCCATGTATTGTTTATATCCCAAAATGGAATCATACCACATGGTTCCTTTAATATTACCTATATACAGACTTTTAATTATCAACCCCATGTTATGAGTTTAAAGTTAATTTTTTTGTTACAGATATTACAGATTTTTACCCATAGAAAGTTTGTATAATAGTTTTAGGCAATTAAATGAAACCAATAATCCACTTAGCTGCATTTCTTTGCTCTTTCTTCCATGCCTCAGCTCCTGACTCCAGACATAAAAATTTTAAAAGCATGCCTGGGTCTGACGAAAGGGCAAGCCATAACCCAATTCAGAGCCAGCTTTTCAAGAAAGTAGAACAGCATAAAGCAACTCTAATATTATCCATACCCAAATGATATTTGAATGACTATTACATTAGTCCCAGTGGCCAGAATGCCCAGGGGTAAACTCAGCCCAGGAGGTTGGCTACAACAGTAACAGCTGAGCTCTGACCAAGACACACAGAACACTGTCAACTCAGCACAATTAAGAGAGACCAGTCACAAACAAGCATGCAGCGGCCACATTTTTACATTAGAAAACAGACAGACAAAGCTTTCCTTACTCCAGTGCTGTTATTTCCTGTTGGGGGGCTAGATACCCCATCAGAAAGCCACCTCAGGAAGAGACTACAGGGCCTATCATGCACAGACCTGCCATATCCCATGTTCCCAAAGCTCCATGGCCACACCTCATGCTCTGGGATGTGAAGTTCCACAGAAATGCCTCATCACCATCTAGACCCAAGCAAGAGGCTGTGGGTGGTGCCTGTCTTAAAGGAGCATCAGTTGCGGGGTCTCCACATGGACCTCCCAGGCCCTCCTAGAGCAATGTTGGCTTCTCAGTATGGTGGTTCATTCGTCTTAGTTGCCCCAAGTTCTAACACACAAAAAATAGACCAGACACAAGACAAGACACAAAGTCAAAACAACAGAAAACATAGAACCAAATGGTGACAGAGACGACAGTAACAATTGATGTTGCATAGAGGGTTCACTGGACTGAACAGGTGATAAATTTATAGCCTTCTTGTACAGCCCAGACTCTAAGAACCATCAAAGACTGGGCCTCTCTGAGTCTTTCCTGGCTCCCAAATCCACACTGGACCTATCCAAATCCCCAGCCTTGGGTCTCAGTGCTGTGGAATGCCCCTAGGATTCCTTAGGTCTGCTGTGCTTAGGTGTTGGAATCTTGCTGAGTGTGAAGGTGCCAGACCTTGGAGTATGAAATTTCATACTTCAGTTCCCATTCTTACCAGGGGTTACTCAAGGTTCAAAGTTCCTGAGAGTGAACCTGTTGGCTCTGGATGAACTCCCCAAACCAGAAATAACTAGTGGCCCCCAGGACATCTCCTTTGGCCCCAGACAGGGGGTACAGTCCTTGATAGGTCCTCCCCACTCCCAAATAGGCTACCCCATAATCAGAATTTAGAAACCAGAGAAAAAATGTGTCAATATAATTTATCAAAAAGAGGCCTTCATTTGAATGCTTGCCCAGGTCAGACTGCAACCTGTGGCCCTGTTGGTGTCCGGAGGCCATGCTGTCACCAGAACCATCCTGATCTGAGTGACCTGTGCTTCTACCCAGAGTCAGGATGCTGTCCTGGTCTATGTCCTTAGACCTGCTGCACCTGGGGTCTGTGTTGATGTCTGTGGCCTGTGTCACCTCAGGGGGCCAGAGTAACGATGTGTGATGTAATTAGAGGACCATGCTTACCTGGACCACCCTTCACTGGACCTGGGATAGCTGGGCCTGGCCCTTGCTGAACGCTCAAACAAGAGAGTTGGCCCCAACCCTCATGAGAGAGCTGGCTCTCCAAACTGAGGAAAGGTGGGCCCACTGGCACCGTGGTTGAGGGAGAACTGATCCTGATGGCTTGGGCATAGGAAAGTTGGCTCAGTCCCTCACCGAACGAGGGCAGCCCCAGTGGCCTGGACTGACCAGCTCAACTACCATCCAGGCCCACAGAGGGAGCCTGGGGTTGGCCCACCCTAACCTCTACCCCATTCAGAACCTGCCGGATCCCATGAAGGGGCTGGTCCTGTGGAATGATACCTGCAGGATCTCCAGTACTTGAGGAGGCTGCAGGATATTTGTTCTGTTGAGTGTCCAGTGATGATGGTGTACCAGAAACAAGAGACCTTGAACTAGATTCATGACTCATTGCAATGAACATTTGCAAGTTAAATTGATTGGGCAAAAGGTGACACTCTGTGGCTTCCAGTGCCACCAGGGTGAATGCAGAGGTGTTGGAGAGGCAGGAAAGATGGGGGAGCAATGAGATGGGCTTTGTTTGTTTGCTTGCTGGTTTTATTTGTTTTGGTTTTTTAATTTTCTTTTGGGGAGTGCATGGGGGTGAGCAGAGGATATGGGGAGACTGGGAGGTGCGTGGAATTATGATGTATGATGTGAAATTCCCAAAGATTCAATAAAGACATTATGTTTACAAATGTATACAGCTCCAAATGAACCCAATGTTCTGAAAAAGGAACCAGAGCATTTACAGGTCTTGCAGAGAACCACGTTTAGTTTCCAGCATCCACAAGTCAGCTCACAACTGTAACTTCTGTCCCAGAGGATATGAAGCCTTCTAACCTTCAATGGCACAGGCATTCACATGGTGTACATACACACAAGTAGGCAAAACACCCACACACATAAATAAAATCAAAAAACTCTAAAAATATGATGGTGGGATTAACCCATCTAGTAAGAGGCATGTGAGTACCTATAATAAGAGTGGTGGCTATAAAATACACAGCCACTTACTTAAGACCGACAACGTTGGCGGTGTGCTACCAAAGACAGAGTGTGGCTGCAGCAGTAGAATAACAAATCAAGAGGGAAGATCTGGAAAACCTGATTCTAATTCACCACTGTGATGCAGAATACAGTCTGTAAAGGCTACTTGATGAAGAACGCAAGAATGGAAGGCAGGAGACAGACAGTCCCTGGCCTGTTTCAGTAAAAAATGTGTACCGGGTCTCCAGAGTGCTAAGTACCCTTCCAGTAACTAACTGAGGAGGCCCATTGGAATGTTTTCCTTGAGACACTGTCATTCATTAAATACTGACATGGAACATTTGAGGTCCATTTTGGTGCTGCTTAATATGTGTCCAGCAACATAAAACAAAAAGGACAGTTATGTTCTATAATAAAAATTTTGCTAATTATTTATTAACTATCCTCTGTCTCTTGTTCTCTTAGGCACATATGAATCTGATTAGCTTTCTTGATGGCAGTAGCAGTGTCCTACTTTTCAGTTTATTACAGCTGGAAGAACTTTCAAATTATAATTAATTTCCATCTTGAGTTTTTAATTAAAATTAACAATATTTTTAAAATGCAAGATACCTTTGTGAGTTTGCATCAGGTAGCATTTTGCTCGAGCATCACACCATTTATCTTAACTGAAGATTAATCGCCTATTCCCCAAGCACTTCTTAAATTATACTTTGTGCCAATTAATTGTTACTTATTTCTATCTGAATAGTTTATGAATTCCTTGAGGGGAAAATAACTTGTAAACACTTAACTCTCATAAAACCCATGATAGACTTCTGTTTAAAGCTGGACTTCAAAATAAATTCTTCAATTGAAGTCAGTGTATTTATAAATGATGAGGAACCAATAAAACACTTGCACACAGTTCTCAGAGAGAGAAAGCAACCAAATTAATAATGAGAGTGGCATGTGGCCTTAAGGCAGGGTCAAGGGACCACATGTGTGGGCAGACACCTGTCATCCCAGCCCTTGAGAAGTGGAAATGTGAATCATAACATTGGAATTGTCCTTGCTTGAATAATTTTGTGAGTTTGAAGTTAGTCTGGGCTGTGTGAGACAGGCTAAAAAAATTTTTTTCTAAAAGTGGAAGGGTGTAGATTTTTTTTGCAAAAAATCTGTTTATAGGTCTCGAAAGTCTGAATAATAAACAAACTTGATGCTTTCCAGAGTAGCAGAAAACATTAACTTGAGATAGTGAAGAAATTCTTAGAATGGTAACACAAGAAAGAATGCCAGTGCTTAGGGCATCTGTCATTCTAGGGAATGGAATGGGCTGGATGGTAGATCCTTCATGTCAAGCATGAGAAGAGGAAAGAAAGGTACGATTCATAGATAAAGCAGCAACTTAAAGGGTACTTGGAGTATCTGTACCTGGGATGAAAATGAGGAGGAAGAAAAGGCATAGCCACCCCCTTAGGGGCAAAAGCACAGTGCAGAGGGCAGGTGAGACACAGGTCAACCAGAACTGCCTGTGAACCCGGTCTAGAAGACCAAAGTTACTTTTCTTCTCGACCTGAAACCTTATCAGTGATATATTTTCCCTAAGTGTAAATGACATTTCCTGTGCCGACTGTCGTGTCCCAAATAACCGACTCAGAGGCTGAATATGAATTATAAATGCTTGGCTGATAGCTCAGGCTTGTTACCAACTAACTCTTACATTTAAATTAACCCATTTCTATTAATATATGTATTTTCATGTGGATGGTGGCTTCACCTGCTCTCCAGCACGTCGTTTCCTGGATAGCTGGCTGGCATCTCTCCTGACTCTGCTCTCCTTCATTTCATTCTTCGTTTGGCTTCCCTGACTGACTTCTTGCCTGGTCTGTCAGCTTTTTATTAATCAATGAGAGTAATACGTACATTCTTCCACAGCACCTAAGACTTGTAGAGTTGGAATGTGAAGTACTAGCAAGAGAGTTCTCTGTGAAGAATTTCTATATGGAGATAAAGGACACAGTGGGGAAACTGACGGAGAACCTTTACAGTTTTAACTGTCTTTACAAACAGCTAAACAGCTCTTCTCCTTCCTTTTTGATTGCTGTGTCAACCACAGTTCAGGGAGGTTAACACCTTCATCAGGACAAATTACCCAACAGTGGCAGAGCTAAGTGCACACTGTTCTCTTCTCTTCTGTGACCCAGTAATCTTTCCTGAGGGAAGCAAAAAGCTGTGTCATGAGTGGATCACAAATCATTTAAGGCAGATGAATGTTCTCCATCACTCTTAGTTGGAAAACTGGAGGAATAAACTGAGCTAGAGCCAGTTCTGTACAGACAGGGATGAATTTGTTTCTCTTATTAGTTTGTTGTGATGATGAAATATTAGAGGTGGCTAATAACATGACAAAGTTGTTTTGGGTGATTTGTGTGTGTGTGTGTGTGTGTGTGTGTGTGGTGTGATCCAAAACTTTACACATTATAGATACATGCCCTACCACTGAGTTTCTCCTAAAGCATTTATGTTAAGATTTTTTAAGAACTACTTTATTTACATTATATATTACTCCATTATTGCAATGCAAACAAAAAATGCTTTCTTTCATTACAGAATATCAGAAATTCATTCTCTCTGACAACTAAGACCTTTTTTTTAATCCTCTAAGGATGGCTGTGGAAGAGGGTGTATAGGGTAAACAAGCATTTCTTCAGTTCTCCCCAGGAAAAGTCATACAATACTTTAAAACTTAGCTTTCAAATTTAGAAAGCCCTAGGTAACTCAACAATGGCATTTCACGAAAACACAGTAACCAGTGGGATGTGCCTTTGCCTGACATTTCATTTAAAAACGACAAGAGTACAGAGTGCCTGTGTTTCAAATATCATTGTTCCAGGGACAAGGTGCAGCCCCATGACGGTTCAAGTTCGTTCAAAAAGAAGACTCACTGGGTTGGCTCAAGGTCACATGAAGTTTGAAAATGTAGAGAGGGGCAATATAAAAGGACTGTGTGTGGCCCCCGCTAGTCAAGAAGACTGGACGTGTCATGAGTGGGGGAACCAAATCTGCTGTCATAGTGGCAACTGACACCTCAAAAAGTGATGAAACCTGGCAGGATGCTGTGCGGACTCTATTCTGAGCAAGGAAGTTAGAGGGTGTAGCAGAGTAAGACCACATTAAGAGACCAGCTAAGAGTACTGCACACCTCCACCTCATATCAGAAAAGCAGGTCAACTTGTACCACCCTTGTATGGTAAGAAAAAAATGCTATAGCCTCTTTCTTCAGGTCTCCTCTCAGATACTTTCCCCCAGTTTGTCTAATACCCTTACTTGGAAGATCCTATTTTTGCTATTTCCTACCTTCAGATCATGCCATCTATCCCAAATAAAGTCGACATAGAGTTTCTTGCATCATTACAGGGAACCTCACAGTCATTGGGAGGTTGCTAGCACTGGGCTGAGATGTAACCCAAAAGCTAGCAGAAAGCACAGTGGAAACATGTCTCTGATAAGCACTTGGATCATGGCGCTAGGAAAAAGAAAGTGATATGTGCAATGCTTCACCACTGCTGTCTTAGAACCAGGCAGTGTTGTCCCTTCATTCGCCTGCCTTCCCAGCCTGGCAACTGCCTCTTGTTTATGTTCACATCCACAACTTGTTAGAACCCAACCTCTGTAAAGTCCCAGTCCAGAACGGTTCCTGGGACACAGCTTTTCTAGGTTGCTGGTCTGCAGAACAAGAAGATAAGGGTGTATGTGCTGGAAGGGGCATTGTGTGAGCCAAGGATGGACTGCCTGCGCTGAGGATAGAATCTGCCTCAGCTCTATTTCAGCCACCAGCTTTGTGTTGATGGGCTCTACTAGCTACATTTTCCAGCTTCCTGTTAAAACAGAAAATAACTCTCAGCAAGGAAGAAACACCTGTTTATAGTGAAGAAATAATACTGTTTTGAAGATTTAAAAATATATATTTATCTTCAATCTGGCTTTGTTCCCTATATTTAGAATCCCCAGAGCAAGTCTCAGGACATCTTTTCACCACTCTGCCTTCTAAGTTTTATCAGATCTCCCCGAGGCTGGGGACTCTTCAGCTTCCCTTGGAAACAGGTGAGAGAGCAGGCACTGTTTCTCAACGATAAGCCATTTGACTCTGCACCAATACACTAACCAGAGATGATTAACCCCCCTCTCACCACAGTCCTGATTCTTAGTGTGATTTTTTTTCTGGAAAGGTGGTTTCTCAACCTGGAAAACCCTCATGCCCTCAATGGTGGTTCCCTTGAGGCCTGACTCTTTTCATAGAAAAGAATCTTTCATCCCCGCTTGGTTTTCACATGGCTTTGCCTTTCCATTTTGCTTATAACATCATTTACTTATTCTTTAAAATGTCATGCATGCATATAATGAATCGTGATCTTCTCCCCCTCCCACCTTGAAGTCCACACCCATTAACTGCCCATTATATCTCCTTCTCATTTTCATGTCACCCTTTACATTTTTAACAAATTAGTCTGTTCATTTTATCCAAGTTAATCTAATTGGTGCCACCCTGCATGTGTGTGCAGTTGTCTAGGGTGGTGGGGGCATAGGCAACCTATCAGTAGGCAAACTCCTAAGAAAAAGGCATTCTCCCCCCACAAGCAGCCATCAACAGTCAATAGCTCTTCAGCTAGGGGTGGGGCCTTGTGACCCATACCCCAACCAATGCTACAATGTCAACTGACATGATGTTGTGGAGGTCTTGAATAGGAAACCACAGCAGCTGTGAGTTCATGAGTCCAATGGCCCTGTCACGTCAAGAAGACACTCATGCCTGTAAGTCTGTTAAAGAACTTGTCCTGGGGTATTCACAAAATTACTTCCTTTCCTCTATGCTTTGGTCACATGTGATCAAACTTGTCTTGCATTCCTATTTACTTGCATTCTGTCCTTCTGGGTGCATGCAAGAGGATGTGCCTCATTCTATCTCTTAACTATGAAGGTTAGATTACAACTCTACATTAATATGTAGCTAACTCTCATTTGTACAATTTTAATGTTCTGATTCCAAATTTGCTTGGTGACTTTGTTGCTCCAAATTAATTTTAACATGTAAAATTTCATAGGTAAAGGGAAGAAAATGAACTTGGGCTTGGAGCTTAGTAAGACATGAGAGCTAAAATGATTTCACCCCAGTGCTGGTGAGCAATTTCCCAAAGTCAATTGGCCACAGCTGTGGTTCTGTGAACCAATGGAGTTACAATCGTGCTTACTGAGAAGTACATTCAGATTCAAGAATACCAGAGCTTATGCTAGGCACTGCCTTCTGTATCTGTTTGTTTGTTACTTTTCTTAAATTATATAAGATCCAGAAATCTGTAAAATCTGAAACCAAAGAGGCTGTGAATTCACAAACAAGGTTACTAAGTCTAAGACTTGGAGTGCACACTTCAGGGTGCTGGGGTATGGGAAAAGTTGCAAACCTTTCCTTCCACTTCTTGCCTTTAACGTTGGAAAAGCCCTGTCTATCTGATGACCCCACTGGCATTTTGCCTGCTCAAAGTCCTCACTTAAAATTTCCGCATTATAAAATGTAGACTCAATGACATGGACTTTAAAAAATTGTCTCCAGTCTATATTATTTTTTTAACTAGTAAACTCAATAAGGAATTGTTTAAGACTTTGTGGCCTTAATCATTTTATTTTCATGAACCAAATCTTCTGAGGAATGGACCATGAGTGATTTCTACTTCTTGTTTTCTAAAGTATCAGTGGAAATGGTCCTTTTCCTTGAGGCTGGAAGCGCATTGCTTAAAACCACAAGGATGAATAATTTTATTTTCACTATGGGATTGTTCCTGCAAAGCCAAATACTGATTTCTTTTGGAAATAGTAATGAAATTTTTAAAATTCTTTTTCCTCTTTTTCCTTAAGAATACATATTTTAGATGTGTGTGCTTACTCTTTCTGGTCAATAACTACCTCATTTAAGTTTACCACATAATTTCATTCATATTTTTTCCTGTCTAAGGAAACATATAGAAAAAGAAATTGGAAAAGTGAATACATGTATAAAATTCTCTCCTGTATCAAATCTCATGGTTCTCTTCTGGTTGGAGGGTTTTGGGAGAAGCCATTTTGCAGAAAGTGCACATGAGCACAAAGCTGAGAGAAGCCATTTTGCGGGAAGTGCACATGCGCATAAAGATGCGGAAGAGATTCAGAATGGATAAAGCTTTTCACATAATGAATCACTTGCATTCTGTGCCTTTTCAGTGTTTTCTGAGTCATAATAGGCACTATTTCTCTCTGACACAGAACTTCATATTGATTATATGACAAAATAGTTATAAATTTAACCATAAATGTTTATTTCACACAACACTGAAGGGACTACAAACTAGAATATTTATGGAGAAAAGCTTTCCTCTCTTCATCAATGTAAAAGACCTATTCTGCTTTAGATATACTGGTTTCACTCTTGGGAAGTTTTTCAGACATAGAGTTTAAGGGCACAATGATCCATGAACAGGTTAATTGCTGAACATTGCCTCCTCCCAAGTTGGAAATCAATGAATATGAATAATGTTGGGCTAAATATAAAGTGTAGCATATCCTCACAATGAACAAATGCATAGGCATTTATATTTCAAACCTGAGTGAGGAAATATTATATGCATTAATTATAAAATAATATATAAAGGAAACTGAGCATCAGAACAACACACCTAACATGACACTATCTGTCATAGGAAAAGACAAACATTTATGTATCAATTACAAGTGCTATAAGTTTGTTTGTAAAGATGCTACAATAGTTGGGTGGTGGGGGCACACGCCTAATTCCAGCACTAGGGAGGCAAAGGCAGGCTGATCTCTGTGAGTTTGAGGCTAGCCTGGTCTACAGAGTTAGTTCCATGATAGACTCCAAAGCTACAGAGAAACCCTCTCTCGAAAAACAAACAGAACAAAAATATGCTACAATAATTAATAATTCCAAATAACACTGTTTGCAATTGAGAAGCAAAAGAATTTCAGTGAAAAGCTGAAAATGGGATAGGACCTTCCACTGAGTCCTGGTAAATGTCTTTCTTTGAAATAACCGACAATTTCTGTGTTTTAAATATCTCCAGTGTCCATTTGAAAGATGTCCATATGGTGCCCTGAGTACATGTGTGGAGAACTGCCCACAGTGGCTCTCGTGAAGCAGGATGAACTGCTCTTAACCAAACACTCTCAATGTTGACTACAGTGTAGCTTTTGAATTTGAACTGTGGGGATTTAAAACTTACCCAAAATTAAGTAAAACAAAAAAGGTGTTTATGACGAACTATTTTCAATTCAGCATTCAGATATTTTAAGCATAAAACCAAGGCTTTGTTAGATTTTGAGAATATGAACCCAAGAAAAGCATGTATTCTTTAACCAAACTTTCAGTTTTTAAGGTTTCTATTTTCAAAATATTGATCATTGATATATTTATGATATACATATTTCTTAGTATTTTTGGCAATCATATCTGCTGAAATGGAGCAAATTCTTAGTAGGCCATACAATAAAGAATCTTTTTATGTGGCTTTAGCTTAAGCTAATTTGTCTGGCTTTTTCATATGGATTCTGAAGATTCAAATTCCAGTTCGCACTGAACTATCGTGTACCCACTGAATCATCTCCCCAGAAAACAGAGCACAAATTTTATAAAAATGGTGTGTCATAATGTATTTGTTAGTTCCTAAGCTGTAAGCAATAATGAGGAAGATCTTCCCACCTTATAAAAGTATTCCTTCAAAATGTTTTCCTTCCTATTCTCTCTCTCTCTCTCTCTCTCTCTCTCTCTCTGTGTGTGTGTGTGTGCATG
>LOJH01049634.1:0-12822 GCA_001685095.1 Ellobius talpinus
CTTGGCCGCCGCCGCCGCCTTGTCGCCCTCCTTCTCCTCTGCCTTGGCCTCGCCGTCCGCCGCGTCCTTGGGCTTCTCCTCCGCGCTCTCTTTGACCTCGGCGGCGTCGGCGGCCGCCTGGGGCTCGCTCTCCTTCGCGGTCCCCTCCTCCTCGGTGCCTGCGCCTTCAGCCTTCTTGTCTTTGTCTTTGGCTTTCTCGTCGTTCACATTGTAGCCCTTCTTCTTCTTGCTCAGCTTGCCTCCCATCTTGGAGTTCTGCAAGGAAGCACAAGGGGAGACAAAGGGGGCGTTATGGACAGGCAGGCAAACGTGCAGGAGGCCTCCTGCAGAGTGAGGAGTCAAGGACCTCAGGTGATTGCACAGGGGCCACCAAGCAGCCTAAATGTCACAAGCATCCTACCACAGTTAGAAGTAACACGTCGAAACAAAGAACAAGGAAAGCTTCGGCTAAGAAGCCTGCAGGCCAGCAAGTGGAAGGACTCTTAACCCAAAGACCAATGAGTGGGCCCAGCTGCCCAAGGGGAGTTCAGGTGGCATGGTAGTGGTTTCTTATCTGTCTCCTTGTTTTAAACATCCAGGATTGATTGAAGACGGCGGCACAAAATGGCAGAGACAGCCATTTTAGAACTAAAATACAGCTAATTTAGAAAAAAAACTCATAATTTACAAACAACTTTCTGAAGAAGCTGTACGACGTCCATCACACATCTCTCACCTATTGCTTCCAGAAGCACGTTTTTGTGGCATCATATGCCTGTGAGAAATCACTGAGATGCTGCTTTCTTGAGAAATCTTAATTGCTTTTCGTTCATGAAAGATGGCAAAGCTTTTCAACGCTAACATTCACTGCCCCTGTTGGACCCCACAAGGAGAGTAGGGCAGAGGAGAAGCACAGGACCCAGGCAAAACCCTTGGTGAGCTAACGCGGTTCTGCTTACTCCTGGAGGGGCCCTCTTCACTCAGCTCTCCCTCACCCCTTACTATCACCCATTCAGAGCAGAAGAAAAGAAGCTTTTCCTTCAGCACACCTCCTGTGATCAGGATTCGTAATAATGGAGTCACCCACATTTCTTGACAGTCGGGGTGTCGGATAGAGTACCATTCTTCAGTCAAAATGTGTCTCACCATGCTATGCTAATTTCCTGTCTGGGTTGGTTTTAAGAGTTGGAGGAGACAGGAGGAGAAAAAGAAACAAACACAAAGATGACTAAACTGTTCTTCCCATTTTCAAGAAAGGTCTTTATTGTGTCATCCAGGAATTTCTGCTATGTTTCTTAAACGGGAAAGGAATGGCTTGGAGTCCTAACCCACTTCAAGCAATTGGTGCCATTTTACTTAATTTTTCTGTTATACCAAATGTTGTAGTAAATATATGTGGTGAAACCACAAAATATTTTACCACTAAGCAGTAAGTGAAAACATAAACTTGAAGTTAAATTGCAATTTATTACACCTTCATCAAATTCTTAGACAACCCCGGTTGTTGATATTACACACGACTTCAGCTCCTAGACCCCAGGTTACATTTGGATGCATTTGGCAGAGTTGGGGAATAGAAAACCTCACAGTCCTGCCTTTAGATTCTTCTCCCAGTTGTCTGACAGAAACCCATACACCAACCTAGGGACTGCAGCCTATGAAACAAAGAGTAAATGAAGTCTCACTCTGAACAAAGAGTGGCGCTCTGGATTCTGACACCCACAGTATGAAATTCTATATAGCAATCCCCAGAGCTTTAATGTCCTGTTGGTTTACAAACCTAAAATCTACGATACTAAAATTGGTTTTCCGAAGTACAATTAAAGCCACATTCCATTCTTTGTCTTAAACCCAGCTGTGACTCTTTTCTTGGTAGAATTCGAACAAACACAAGTTGTAAGAGAAAGTGTCTCAATAATGTCGACTTTTTTAAACAAAAACACCCTGTGCTTTCAGCTGATTGACCTGTGCGAAACACAGCCGAGTTCCAGGAGGAGGCCTATGAACTGCACTAGAATCCCGGGAAAGCAGTTGTCTGGTTATTTCCCACAAGAATATGTGTGAACACCTGCCCAGCACCCAGAGGGGTAAATTAAAGTTACAAATTAAAACCGAAGGTGGCGGGAACAGTCCTAACCCTAAACAATTTACCTACATGTTTAACCTTCTCAAGAGCGTCATACAATGGCGTGCCACTGACATCCTCCTTTTACCGAAAGAGAAATTCTGACTAGCTGAGTTCATGAAGCCATGCGATAAAACAAAGGTCAGAGCCAAAAGGAATGTGTTGGTGCAAGAAGCACCACCTGGCAGGTGATGGGGGAACTCTGCCCACTAAGAAGCTGATCTGGCAACAGAACTCTAAACCCAGGAATGTTGCTTTCAGGGATTCCGAGGCAGGACCTCCCAGAATGGCCCAGAGCTCAGCGCTGCCAACGAGTTACCGAAGACACTTCCTAGGTACTCTCTCCCCTAAGCCTCTCCTCCTCCTTCTCCTCCTCCATTGCTGGTGAAGCTCTTTTATTAGATCCTTAAGACATCAGAGCAAGCAAGGAGCGTGGGGATGGAGTTGAATGAGTCCTTTCTCTGACTTCTATATTTGGAAGAAATGATTTAGTCTAGAAAATAGAAACACTTGGGCTTAAAAAAATAAAGATGGCTATAGGGCTGGAGAGCTGACTTGGCAGCTTGATATATATTGGAGTTTGGACCCACAATTCACTAAGTACCTGTAATTCTAGCTCTAGGAAGGTAGAAACAGGGGATGCCTTGAGCAAGATAGCTAGACTGGCCTTATCAACTAGCTCTGGGTGCCATTGAGAGAACCTGGATCAAGGAATAAAGTGGAGAGTATGGCTATGCAGAAAGACTCTGGACACCAACCTTGGGCCTTCACACAAATAAGCAAACATTTGCATACACACATTTACATACACACCATCCACATACACACAGGAGAAAGATCGGATGTGCGGAGAAACAGGTATCTTGGGTAAATAAGTAAGCAGTCTTAGAAGTTACTTAAGCCTAACCTAAGGCAGCATCCAAAACATCAAGCTCGCCTCTGCATCTCCTCACAGTTGGGATGTCCACCAGCAGTGAGTGGCGCTGAGAAAAAGGACGGGCAGATGCTGATGCATGGACTGGAGTTCTGTGTGTTCACATGAGGACCAACGCTAGAGTCCATCTCAGCCATGACACCTCCACAGACCTTCTACATCTTCTTGTAAAAGGGCAAGAACATTCTCTGCCACAAGAGCCAAAATTACAGAATCACAGTTTGAAATACACATTTATTAAAAATAAAAGTAACTAGCAACAAATAGCAGAGAGAGAAGGAATGCTTGGTGCGCTCTGATAAAACAGTGGGCAAGAATTATTTCACAGAGCGTCTGGACATTAGGGCCAAGGTTGATCTGTGCATCCCACCTTCAAAGGACACCTGGATGAATCCTTGGAGCAAGTTAATGAACCTTGTTGTCTCTTTATTTCCTGTAAAATAATAAATGTCAATTTCATGGGCATTTAAAGTAAGACAACAGTACAGTGTCTGTCGAAATCTTGGTTCTTCTCCCCAGTGCTTCATCTTACATTCCCAGAGAATTCTGCACTTACATACGTGAGCAGAAGAGCAGAAACTAGGTTCTTCATACGTGAGTTTTAGAGCCACTCACTAGAAACATTGTAATTAAAATACTGTTGAAAAAGTAAACAATTTTTAAAATGTTATCTGAAAGACGTTTGATGGGTGTGCTCCAAGCAAGCTCCTGCTGTCCCTACAGATGTGAGCGAGACCTTTGCACAGAATGGCTGATACCAGAACCAGGTTACCTCTCTGCTCAGAATATTTAGACATATACAATTTTCACAACTCTACAAGTCCATCTAAAAGTAGCAACTCTCCATTATAATGAGAAATCGGTTTCTAGACAAAGATTTGAGAAACTGTAAATTAGAAACTGAGTATAGTCGGTCTGTAATCCTAGCACCTGCGAGGCTGGGGCAGTGGTATCATGTGTTCCAGGACAGCCAAAGTTACACGGCAAGACCCTGTCTCTAAAACAAAACAAAACAAAACAATTATATATGCACTGTAAACCCATTCCTGTGACTATCAACCCGTCCTGAGCGGTCATGAAGGAAGCATCACTTCACTTTCCCCTGTGTTCTCAGTCAATACCTCTCCATCAGTTATTTCAAGGGAGCAAGAAATTCCATATTTTACATTGAGATGGAAAACAATCTACATTCCTTACTTAAAGATCATCAATTGCTTCAAATTTATACATCGAGGATAAAATATCTCTATTTTATTTTGGCTTACAAGTCAAAGGTAAGATGTTCATGAGAGGAAGTAACCCAGCCAATGTCTCTTTTTGATGATTTTGTACATGTGAATTTTTTCTGCAAGATCAAAAAAATGAATCAGTGCTTTTTAGTATGTTTAAAGCACAGACATAGAAAGTATTCTGCACCTCCCATGACTGCCTTCTAATTCTCTTTCTCCTCTTTAGAAACTTGGTACAAACCAGCATTCCAGAAGCAATGTTAGTGAGACCTGCTTTCTGTTTCAAAAGAGGTCCTGTCACTGCAGCAGCTAACAGCATTGCCAGGTGCAAGTGACCTGGGGTGTGGAGCAAGAAGGCAGAGGGAGGCACAAGACAGGTACATGGAGTCAGCAGCAATTGCTGATCACTGCAGCTCCATTGCAGCCATCTGCCAGGGAGCACAGGGTTTGCATCCATGCAGCATGAGTCATGAGCAGGCCACTCCTGAGACCAACTTCATAGATGCCATATTCATTGATGACGCAAGCTCCCATTTGCTCATTGTCAGCAATGTTTCTCATGAATGCTTGGGGTGCTTCAGGTGTGTGTGTGTGTGTGTGTGTGTGTGTGCGCGCGCGCGCACGGGCATGTGTATGTGCATGCATGTGTGTATGTGTGCGCATGTATACTTACAGGTACATGTAATAAAATCACAGAACAACTGTGGTGTTTTGAATGAGAATGGCCCCCATGGGCTCATATGTTTGGTCCCTATTTGGTGGAACTGTTTGGGAAGGATTGGAAGGTGTGGCCTTGTTGGAAGAGGTGTGTCACTGGGGGCCAACTTTGAGGTTTCACAATCCCAATTCCATAGTTAATTCTCTCTTTCTTTGCCTCCTGAATGTGGTTCAAGATGTAAACTCCCAGCTACTGGTCCAGTGCCCTGCCTGTCTGCCTGCCTGTCTGCTGCCTGTCTGTCTGCCTGCCTGCCCCCATGCTCTCTACCATGATGACCTCTAACCCTCTGGAACCACAAGCCCCAAATTAAATGCTTTCTTTTATAAGCTGTATTGGTCATAGTGTCTTATCACAGCAATAGAAAAGTAACTAGAAAACAACCTTATCAATTATATCTCAGGCATAATTTTCTTGAAATGGTCTCTCACAGGCCTAGAACTTGCCAATTTGCCTGGACTGGCCCATTGAGGTCCAGGATCCTCCTACCTCCCCAATGCTGGAATTACAGACACCCACCACCATGCCTGGCTTTTTTACCTGGCTTCTGAGATGGAACTCGGGTCCTAACTGCTGACTCAGGGACCTCCTCAGCCCCCTTTGTGACATATCTAAAGCCATGTTTCTTTAATTTCACACACAAGAAGGTGCATAAAGAAATACCTTCCCAGTCAGCTAGATCAGCTATAGTGATTTCTGTTGCCCTAAAAGTAACTGGAAAAAGTAATAAATATCCCAAAAGAAACTATGTTTGAGGTCTTCCTCTAAACCAAGTATTAGGATTCTAGGCATTAGCAGGTATATCTTATAGGGATAAAAATTATTTACAACTAATTTCAATTTCAAAGGGGGCAGAAATGTGATCTTTTAAACTTGTACTACAGTAAACCTTAATGATACATTGGTTCTTGATTCTGAGGGTTTAAATTTGGATATTTCACAGCTACAGAAAATTCAAATATGTGCATAAATAATTATCTTTTATGTTTATTTGAAACTCTGAGAGATTAAATGTGACAAATAACTTAGAACTTATAATCAAGGCTCTCTTATAGAGATGGTCTGAAACGTTTGGTGCTTTTTGCTTTCTTTCCAGGAAGCCTGTCAGGGAACAGGAATATATATATCCCTTAGCTGTTCACATTACATAAGTTTGTGCTTATTTTGTATATAATCCCAAGGACACAGCAGGCCCTAGTCAGCTCTGTGCCATTATCACAGAGTTCTCACCAACTACAGTATGATTTGGGTGCAGACAAAAATCAGCTCATCCAGAACATTCCTGAGCTCACATTTTTCAATCTTAAAGCAAGGCCATCTATCAGTGCAGCCAATTAAACCAAGATTTACTGTGTCAATATTTATGACACTTGTTAAAAACTAGAAATAAAACAGTAATCTGAGACTATCAAAAACAGTTAAAATAAAGCTTTATGAAACATGATTTTTACCAAATATTTACCAAAGAATAGAATTTTTTAGGAATTGTGATTACATTTAGGAGATGTTTTCATGGTGTGTCAGCTTGCAAATGAGCCAGAGTGGAAGTTCACGCTGAATACATTCCACAGAGGGAGTCATGGCTGTCAGAAAACTCGGGTGTCATTAGCTTCCCTGGCATGGCGCTTCCGAAGGTGTCGTGGTGATTTAGAAAGGACAGTGACTTCTCTTTCACTGCTTTTAGTGTGTCGTCTACCACCACCCGTGGTCCTGCTCAGCAGGAGTCACCCTCTGCCAAGGGAAGGGTGTGCCAAAGAACGTGTGCTTCTGTCATGCCATCACAGCCTTCACAACCATCTTAAGCAGAAGGATGGCTAGCACAACCCCACAAATTAACATGTCATTCAGCTTAAGAAAAAGTAAGTAGGCTGAGGCTTTGGGTCCTGAATTCTATAATATATCCATCTAACTCTCTCTCTCAAAAAAGAAAGAGGCAGTAACTGCCAACCTAATAGAAACAAAGAAATGCAAAGCAAGTATAGAACCTAGAGAGCTAAATTAAAACAATTTCCTTTACCCACTCTGCATCCGATGAGAACAATTTAGGTCCGTTTGCAATAAGCTAAGAGGAACTATGAAATCTGTTTCCTGCATATAAAATACACTTGTAAGACACAAGTCCACGCTTGTGAATGTAGGAACTATCCTTCCACCGCCACTTCCTCCACCACACCTTCCAGAATAGTCCATAGAGAAGGCATTGTCTGCAGAGCCCCGGGAACCCGTGACCCATGCAAATAGAGCCCTTGCATTTTCTGAACCAGGGCTGGGGCTGTCCGCTCTGAAAGCTCTGAAATCTCACCCATATAGAGGTACATGGCGTATGAACTACGAAACTTGTTCATTTGCTGGAGCTGAGGAGAATCATCTCAGAAGTAGAGCTTCCTCAATGTGTCTGATGGCTCTTCCGTTTCTGACCACAGACTCCTTTGTACCAGGAACATGAAATAGAGAAAATTGGGGGACGATCTCATATAAAACCAGGTTGATCTTCCGGGGGGGGGGAGCGGGGAATGATAGCATACTGAATTCTATAAAGAGAATAGAAAAATAATCCCTCCAAAGAAATAAATGTTGATATTACAGCATAAATAAAGGCCAAAATTTTGCCAAGGTCAAATTTTTCCCTCTCCTTCCCTCTGCAGACCTAAGGGCTTAGCACACGAACGGTATTCTCTCCAGCTAACGCCTCTCACCTTGGAAGAAACATTTTCTGTTTTGATTTTAATTGAGCTCAGAAGCCCAGGGAATTACTTTCTAAGGGAAAAATATTCAATTCATTTCTAAATACCCAGGGGCTCTCTAATAGACTCAGGAATAATGAAATTATCTAAGAAAATCTTATCCATTGATTTTTTTTCTCCAACTGAAAGGATAAATTATTTCTATATTTGCTAAAATGGAAAAGCTCCGTAAAATTAAACAAAGACACATTACCATTCTGATAAAGTCGTAAAAGGGCAACATTTTAGGGCTGAGAATGTGGCTCAGGTGGTAGAGATTGCTTAATCTCTACAGGAGGCCCTTAGTCTTGCAGGATTAAGGACACCACCCTCTGTGTGGTGTCCATACCTGCAATTCCAGCGCTCAAGATGTAGAGGAACATTCGTGGCCAGCCTGGAATAGAGAAAATTGTATCTAAGACAAAAAAAATTAAATAGTTTTTTTTAAGGGAAGACATTTTGTAAGATTTTGTTTGGAATATAAACTAAGGAACTTGCAGACCAATTGTGGCTTCTAAAGCAACAGGCCCTGCTTTGAGAAGAGCAAGGCAAAGCCACGGTGACCTGAAGCACAAATCCTTTATTCTCCCACAAAAATCAGCAAGTGAGAAGAAGCCATCAGGAGAGTGGAGTGGGGAAAAGCTGCTTGTTTTGAGAGATGCCAAGTGTCTACCTCTCCAGATCCTACCTTTTGCTCCACACCCAATCCTCTCCCGTACTTCTACCTTAGAGGTACTGGAGTCTTGCATGTTCTTATCCTAAAGACACCTTTAGAGGACCGTGGAGCAAGATCATGCAGCAGCAGAGGACTGAAGTCTTGGCACCACTTTTAACAGAAGTAAAAGCAACGGTGTAACAACTCAGGAGAGCCACTAAGGCTTTGTCTTCTGTTCAAGCGAACCTGGGCATTGACACATTGCTTTGGTAATAGGACACACTCTCTGACCTAATTTGGGGGGGTAAAAAACAGTGTTTGTATCCTTTTCAGAAGACTATACCTGGCAATAATGGGGTTCCTCAACCTCTGCCAGTAATAACTAGCTAAAATGCATGGTCAGCCCTACCACCTGCACACCCTTTTGGTTTTAGTCAAAAGAATTGCAGAAGGCCTTTGCATAGCTAAGCAGGTAAGTGCACTTGCTGAACAAGCATGAGGACCTAAGTTCACATCCCCAGAACCCACCTAAAAAGCTGAGACTGATTATACATGTGACCGTGGTCCATCTCCCCATAAGGGCAGGGTGAGAAAAAGGTTTCTGGGGATTGCTGGCTTTTTGCCAATTTCCAAGGCTGACTGTGTCTCCAGGGAGTGAGATGGAGAGGGAGGGAGCAGTGATAGCTTCCTCTGGCCTCTTTGTATGCAAAGATGCATATATACCTGCATATGATTATGTGTATGCACCACGTGTGTATAAGAACAAACACACACACACACACACCATGTTTTAAAGAAATCAGAATGTTATGGCTTTAAGTACAAAAGAACTAGAGTCATATAGAAGGAGAGAAGTCATAGCCCCATGTACTAGGACAGTATCTGATCCACAAGAAGGCCATCATGGGAATTGTTCATATGGCTTCCTGATAAAATGTGGGCTTTGTAGAGCTGCTGTTACTGGGTCGTTTCTCTGTTCGTTGAATTAAACATATTCAATAGTGTGCCTGCATGTAGATGAAGGAGAACGGGAGAACTCTGAACGAAGTCAAGCGGTGAGTAGAAGAAATGAGTTTTACTAATTGTAACAAGCCTTCAGCCCTTTGAGGCAATTCTGAATAGTGATGAGTGACCAAGCTTCCTCAAAGGCCCTTGGACTGACTTGGGTTACCCCAGTGGCCCTCCACTTGGCAGCACGTAAAACTAAGGCACTTACATGTGGGCACTTTTCCCAATCTAAGTCCTTTAGTTTGGATGCAGATGCATGATTTGTGAAGCACGTGTCTCACATGCATGACATGCAGATGAGCATGATTTGCAATCACCCAATTTTCACATTAGCAGAACTTCCTTGGTTCTACCTCCATGACTTAGGCTACCCAGTTCTCTGAGTGAGTAAAGAGCAGAACCCCTACTCAGAGCACTGCCCCCTTCAGAAAATGCATAATTGCAAAAGGACACAAATCCAGGGCATTAACTAACATTCTCCAAGATATACCCAATTCTGTTTCTCACTGGCAAAAGTTCTATATAATACTACTCCACCAATGAACACAGCTTTGTAACTTAATAAAACTCACTGGCATGAATCAACTAGCACACATTAATAGAAAGAAGACAAGAAAATGACATCGAACTCCTCTGTGTGATCGAAAAAGCTAATATATCTACTATTTCACAGGCTAGCTCTATCTGTGTCTTCTTTCTTCGCACTAACAACATCTAAGCATTTCTTACACAAAAAGCTGCCAAACACTGCACAATTCCTATTTTGAAAATGCAAATTTGGATCAATTGGACATTTCATCTAGAATCAGCAGAAGAGAGTTCTTAACTATGATAGCAAACATTATTATGCAGACAACTGCATATCAGCAGTAAAACCCAACATGAATATCCAACAGCCTGTTCAGAGACTAGAGTGCTATTTCAATTCATCATTCAGGACACACAAGAAGTAATCCTCTGATTGTGTTTCTGTCTCATAATCAGAAGAAAATATGTACGCCATGGGAGGATGCTAGGACCCAACCCTCCGTTCCTGACAAAGTTTGGTACATGGCTACAACACATAAACTACATCCTTGGAAAAGCAACTGTCACTCTGTTAACACAGCTCTGCACAGGTCCACAGCTTTAGATACCAGGCAACCATCGATTGACTTTTTTGAAACAAATATAAAGCTACAATTGGCTCATGAATTGCATCTGCTGACATATTTATCACTAGACAGGTTGGACTTGTAATTACTCAGGATGGAAGAATCTAAGCCGTTATCACTGGGTGTGGTGATATAGGAGTACCTAGAATTACAACACTAGAGCAGCGAACTCAGGAGGGTTTAAAGTTCAATGACAATCTAGGCCACACAGCAAAGATTTCTCCCTTACAAACACCCTAAACCACCACACCACCGCCACCATCACTGCATTCGCCTTACCTTAAAGAAAGAATTAACAGAGAATGAAGAAGCAAAGAGAGTTTTTAGTAAATATAAATAGAAAAAAGGGTCTAAGAGTGTTTGTCAGGACCACCGATTTCTAGTTTGAACAAATGACTGGTTCCTTTATTTTAAATGGTCAAAACGTTTATTCTAGAAGGGGGAACTGAGGTGAAGGCAATGTAGCCTGTGTGTTTTGGGTATCCTTACCAGTACATGTCCATCACAATGATCTGCTGTCAAGTTTCTCCAATGCCTGGTGAGAATTTCCCTTATTAGATTGATTGTTTGCCACTGTCTGCTTCAGTCAAAGCTTCTATTCAGCAGTTCTAACATCACCACCATTCGGGGATAGCAGTGTTCTCCAGGGAAAGAGAACCGTATTAAGAGTTGTCAACCCAGCCAAAGTTCTCAAGGCAAACCTTTGAAATGCTATCTGTAATAACTGAGAGAAACCATTTTGAAGACAATTCCCTTGTCAGAGTAAAATGTTTCTTTTAAAAAGAAAGATATTGGGAGGCATTATTGGAAAGAAAAAAGAGAGAGGAGAGAGAGAGGGGGGGGAGAGAAGGAAGGAGGGAAGGAAGGAAGGGAAGAAGGAAGAAAAAATATACCCCCACATGCAGATACTCATCCTTCTATAACCCAGTTTTTCCCAAAAGATGACCAAGATGAATTTTTCCTACAAACGCCCTGAAAAGTGTAAGACTACAGAAAGTCTTTCAAGCACAAAGAACAACAGAGTGTAAGTGTCCTCCCAGTCGTCCCTCACCCATCCCAGGCCAGTCCTACAGAGCCTACAGAAGCATACCTAGGGCTCTTGGGGGTCTCTAAAGGAAAAAAAGGGGGGGAGTCCAGCATGCAAGGGAACCTGGAGAAATTAGCATGATTAAAGCAATCTAGAAATATACATTAATCAGACTGGGAAAGGAGCTTTATTTAAGCATAAGAGTCTAATACCTGATGGGACATACGCAGATATATGCAAACAAAGTACATAAATACCATGAGAGTAAAAAACGAGGACAGAGGAGCAGGGAAAGTTTATTGATTGAGGAGAAACATCAAAATTACTTACATACATATGACTTATTCTCCCTAAGGTGTTTCTCTAAGGTGTTTTAATGACTGATTTTTTATACAACAATATATTAACTGTCCTATCAGGAAGAAATTATTACTAGTCCCACCTTACAAAAATGAAGAAATTGAGAATTATAACTCACCCTCGGCCAGCAAACAGCAAATGGTTTGTGGAGCTGCAATCTAGCTCACTGGAGTTCCTTAGCCAAAGGAAAAGCAGCCTGGAAAGATAGCACTGCTCCTTAAGCATAGGGCAAGTAGCCTTGGAGGATAAATAAGCTCTCCAGTGGAAAACCATGAGAAAATGCAAAGTGTCAGTGTCCCTGGGAACAAACAGGAAGTGTACATTTAAGATGATCTGAAAACCCTTTGACATTCATGAAGTCAGCAAGGGACTCTTACTAGGAGTAGAGGACGCTGGACTAGAAAGGCACAGGTTGCCTCGGGAAAAATACGTAGATTCTGATGGCAGAACACAGAACAGCCAACTCTGGGAACAGATAGAAAATTAAAAAAACAAAACAACAACAACAAAAAAGTCTCAAGTATCAAGGAGAGGGTTTTAGGAAGTATCTCTGTGAAGTCATATGTTACTTAAGAAAGACAAGAACAGATGAAGAAATTTGGCCCGGTCAGAGAGCTGTGGACTACTGACATCTCCATGACCTTGCTACTTGGGGAAGATGCTTGACTTTTGAGGAAGGTCTGGATAATGTCTGAGCAATATGAAAGGACCTTGCTTCAGCCCACACCAAGAGTCTGGGCAGAGTGATTCCAGGAATCCAGAGAATCAGCCAAGCTGGCTTCTCTTTTGCAATAGGAATTTGGACGGAATGAAATACATTCGGGAATATGGGATTACACAAAGGACAAAGGAACTAAAGTGAAGAAGTTTGGAGAGAAATAACTACGTCCATATTCCCAAATATTGTTTATAA
>LOJH01049635.1:0-12821 GCA_001685095.1 Ellobius talpinus
AGGCAGTGCTTAAATGAATACAATATGTGTATTGTTATTTCCGGGGCTAAGCTAGCCGTGCGGGAGCTGGGCGGAATGAAAAGCAGGCCTGCTCACCTCATCACTACACAGAATATAGAACAGCAAGTGGGATGAGCCTATAAGATCCCAAAGACCACCCCAGTAACATACTTCCTCTAGCAAAACTCCATCTCCTAAAATATGTAGAACCTTCTCAAACTCTACCAAGTGCTCATATATAAGCACCCATGAGAG
This sequence comes from Ellobius talpinus, assembly GCA_001685095.1. Taxonomy (NCBI): domain Eukaryota; kingdom Metazoa; phylum Chordata; class Mammalia; order Rodentia; family Cricetidae; genus Ellobius; species Ellobius talpinus. Next base: position 256 of record LOJH01049635.1, read on the forward strand.
ACATTTCTCATCCAAGAGAACATAATGCAGAATCATACACTGACTCCAGGCATGCCTATTCTCTCAGATGTGATTTTTATTGCTTGAACAAATTTACACACCCCATTGTATATGGTATGCAGCTACTAACATGGTAAATGCGTTTTGTCTTTTAATTTCAACAGTCGTTATGAAGACCACCAAACACAGGGTATATTAGCCCATCACAGCAAGCCATACCTCTTCACTCAGAGAAGGGCAATCAATTTTCCAGCTACTTGACACTCATTTGTCTTCAAACAACTTAATCTACTTTCTGCTATAAGAAGCTAGGCTGGTCCTACATGCACAACATTACATTGATCATGCCTCCTAACAGGAAATAGTGATTCCTCAGGACCGGGATGCTCATACTTTTTGGACTCACAAGCTATTTTGCCTCAGAAATTTTATACGACGCTGAGTACATAACTCAGGAAATAGTTGTAGGAATCAAACCAAGATTTACAGCAAACCATAAACCTAGGGGTCAGCAAGATGGCTCATTGGGTAAAAGCACTTACAGTAGAGGTCAGTGACTTAAGTTCAATCCCCAAGACACACACGGTGAATCATTTTCTACAAGTTGTCTTCTGTCTTACACACAGGCGCTGTGGCATGAATGTGCCCCAAATAAATAAAATAATAAAAGATTAATAAAATTAATGAAATTTACCTAAAAAACAATTTGGTATGCATATAATTTTAGCATTTGTTTGAGAAAAAGCAACTTGGCATAAAAAGAAGCAAACACACTTGCTTAGCATTACATCACAAATTAAATCGTAACTGAGTGTCTGATACTACAGGAAACAGAGCATCTTCAACATTTTTCAGTGTTGGTCAATACTTTAGTGTTAAAATTGTCAATGCTGAGAATGTGCCTTCATATGAAAACAGCACAAAATGGCAGAAGCATGTACAGGGCTGTTTCTTATACAATATAATCGAGATATATGGATTCGATGCTTTCATGCTGATAAATGGTAAGGGGAAATATTTAGTCTTTGTTTTCTGTAGTTAAAGTATGATGTTTTGTAAGAGCAGAGAACTTTGCACACAGTGTAAAAACACTGTGATCTGTCACATACAACAAGTTCACATCTGCACAACAGCGTGTCAGGCAGCTTTATTCACATTGCAGTGCAATGGCATTCAAAGTTCAGAGCGCATGTGCTGTGTGTTCAAAACTAAGACAGCGGTGGAATCTTGATCAAATACTGCTGAGTGCTGCCCCAAACAGCTCAGATTCACTACACATCTGATTTTGAATTAATTGATAGATATTGTGCTTTCAGAAATCTTCACCTCCTGGTATTTCTTAACTCTCATGTTGAGTAGCACAATATCAAATAAGGCTGTGACTTATAGTTTAAGAAGCTATGCTCTAGACTTCCTGATGAGGCACTTGTACTTCAGAGAAGAGGAAGTAATATGGATTAAAAACTCAGGGGACTCCACTTAAAATACATCTTTATTAGAAGTGTGCTTGGGGAGGACAAGATGAAATTTATCTTCCAAGTCAAAAGACAAATTGTTACATCTAGCTTTTCTACAGTCAACACACACTGGTCTTCACCTAAGTGGCATTTTTTGATTATGGAATGTCGTAGGATTTCTATTGCTGTGATTAAACATGATCAAAACAACTCATGGAGGAGAGGGTTTATTTTTGCTAACACTTGCATGTAACAGCCCATCTCTGAGTAAAGTAAGGTGAGGATCTTAAGTAGGACAGAAAACTGTAGTTAGGAACGGAAAAAGAAGCCATCGAGGAGTGTTGCTTGTAGGTCAGTTCCTTATCGTGTGTTCAGTCTGATTTTTTCTTTTTTGTTAATGTATTATTTAAAATTTTTTATATAACACATTTATATATTCTTTCCCTTTTCATAATTCCTCTTATATTCTCTTCACTTATCTACCCACTCAGCTTCACATTATCATACTCATTCTCTCTCCCCTTTTGTAAGTAAATAAATACATACATACATATATAAATACATACATGCATATATATACCAAAAAGACAAAAGTACCAAAGAAAATAAAGATTATAGGATTGGTCAACTACTCCTGGACATGTTGGTTAGAGGTGGGTCACTGTATTCACTCCCCCTTCTCCTTGCTAGTATTTTGCCTGCTTTGAAATTGTGCATGGCTTTTATGTACTGTCATAGCCTCTGAGTTCATATGTGCATCAGTCTTGATGTGTGTGGATGGTACCTTGGAGTTACCCAGCAACTCATGACTTGCCAATCTTTTCATCTCCTTTGCATAGGTACTGAGCCTTGAAGAGAGGGATTTGATGAAGAGATCCATTAAAGGCTGATTCAAAAGTCATTGACTCTCTGCACATTGTCTAGTTGCGGTTTATTTCAGGGCTAAGCTAGCCAGGTGGCTGGGAATGTGGCCTCCACCTACACTATAAATTCCTCTCTGTTCCAAGAAAAATATTCTCTGATAAGGTTGAGTGGAGCACTGATCTATAACAATATAGCATTGTGAGTTAAATTATTTCTGTCTTCATTTAGCAGAATGATAGTAGTGGGTTTTTCGCTGGGGTCTATGACCTTTTATCTCAGGTCCTTGGTCATTTTAGCAGTGCCAGTTTCATCTCATGTAGTGGATCATAAATATAATTTAAAAAGTAGCTGGTTACTCCCATAACATGTGTGCCATTATTCCACCAGTATTCCATGCAGTCTGACTGCTTATTTTTTTGATTTATAAAGTGGCTATTTATTTATTTAGAATGAGCAAAGAAAGTATATTACCAAATTAGAAGGCTGACAGTTTTCACAAACATCAAATAAGAACTTTAAAGACTAGAGTGTAGAAGGGCTCCATGTGAATACTCTGCTTTCTTATAGCACTGTCGATCACCCTGGCAGAGATGATACTCAGTTGAGGTTTCCTCTTCTAAAATGATGCTAGTTTATGCCAAGTTGACAAAACTTTAGTCATGACGTAATCACATGAACGTCAAACATTTTAACTTCATATGGGTTAGTCAAGCCAATCTGCCAAATTTTTTAAAAAATTGTTAATGTATTTTCTATTTTTTCCCCAATGGTTAGAATCATGAGCATGTGCAATGCAGCTTGCTACTGTGTCTCTTAACAAAATTAGGGTAGGAGGTCCCATGAGCTCCCCGGCCAGTTTCTTAGACATGTTTGCAGTACCCGGCATGAGTTCCCTTCTGTAGTGTGCCCTTGAGTCTAAATAGAAAGTTATTGGTCCCCCTCAAGACACCCACACCCACGGCTAGGCAGATCATTATAACTTGCAGGGTTCACAGCTGAATAAGAATGTGGGTGGCTCTTCATTCTAATAAGCCTGCCAAGTGTCTTTTGGGTATTACAAAATCTAAAACAAAAGCTGTTTTATGTAAAGCACTGAAAAGGGAAGGCTCCGGAGAAGTCCAGGCTGCTCTGACAGTCAAACCACACCACAGTCCAGCAGATTCACACAGGCTTGAAGTCAGGACCACCAAGAAATAGTTGAGCCCCAGGTGTGCATAGGCACAGGGTATGGATCCTGAAGAATTTACAAAAAAATTCTGCAATTTCTTTGGTTAATCTCATTTACAGTAATGGAGTTTTATTTTCTCTTTATTTTAAATTAGGCCTTCAGAGAGCCTAGCAATTAATCACTAGTCACTAATTTGACATATAACCTGAGTACTACACTCACTTTGAAGCATTTTATATCTGAACCCATGAAGTCAGAAAGCTGAGTGCATAGGAATGCCCCATCCTCGAGCGAAGTAGTGTGTCTGAAATTTGGCTCTAGAATCCACTTAGTGCACAAGTCACTAGAGGTCACTCAGATGCTCCTGTCTCTTCTCCACCACACTCCTTCTCCCAGGAAGGGCACTACAATGAGTTGACTGGAGATCAGGAAATCCCTGCTCTGTGGATGGCTCTGTGAGGTGTAGTGACTACACGTAGAAAAGCTCAGCTGAAAAATTGTAGGCTGCTTCTGGGACCTTCCTGAAGGATGCTGGTGAAGAGAAAGCAGAAGTTCAGCACGAGCATAATTAGAAGGTTTGTGAAAAGGGACTTGTTTGTGAACTGTCTCTCGTAGGTTTGTGTTCCTGCTCCCCAGCTAGTGGTGTGCTTTGTGGAGATCATGGAACCTTTAGGCAGTAGAGCCTTGCTGAACGAAGTGGATCATGGAGGGGTGAACTTTGAGGATTTATAGCTCAGCTCCATTTCTTGTTTTCCCTGTTTCCTGACTGTGGCTGCAATGTGACTAGCCAACCTAGCCTCTGATATGACCCCACCATAATTGTGTATTAGTTACTTTTCTGTTGCTGTAATAAAATACTGTGACCAAAGCAACTTACAGAAAGAAAAAAATTATGGGGCTTATGATTCCAGAGCCATAAAAAGCCCATCATGATGATAGGAAAGTGTGTCAGCAGTCAGGGATAGGTGCTGAAGTAGAGAGCTGAGAGCTCAAACTGTCAAGTCTGAAGACCCTCTTCCCCTAAGACGGCAGTGTTGGTGACATTGAAGACTTTGGCTTAGTAAACAGAAAGTCTGTTATCAGCTAAGCATGCCTGTAGGTTTCTGTTTATCAGAAAAGGAGATCTCCTAAAACAGGTTTCTTCTGTGGGGAACCACCCTTAATCCTTCAGGAAACCCCCTTACCTTTTTCTCAATGATCAACAACATTAGTAAGGATGGATCCAATCAATCAGACAGCGTATGTCAGCTTACATCCCTATCCTGCTGACTGTCAGAAAAAAAAATCTGCTTGCTTTTCTACCATTTTGCTCTTCTCTCTGCTCCCTGATAAATGATGGTAGCAGTTTACTCCCCAATAAATCTTTTTTTTCTGCCCATGAGTGGGGTCTGGTTTGGTGGTTCCTCTGTATCCTCACTTACAGAACCTTGAACCATGAGGAAGATCACAGAGATGAGATTGAACTGGGAACAATATGTGACCTTGAAACCAGAAGGTGAGTCCCTGAGACATACCTCCTCTAGCAAGGCAACATCTCTTAAGCATCCTCAGACCAACTGGGGATCAAGTGTTCAAATGCCTGAGAATGTGGGGGGGCTATTTCATTCAGACCATCACAATCTCTATCCCTTTGAACTGTGAGATGAATTAAATCTGACCACCAATATGTTCCTCTTTGTTGGCTATTTTGCCACCCCAAGGAGAAAAAATAACCAATAATCTGTCTTGAAGAAAGTTATGGGTCTGGCTTCCATCAATGATGAAATGGAAACAAAACGGAAACATGAAAATATTTGGCCTCTGAATATTTTTCAAAAGGTGACTGATCACAAGAGGAATTTTATTGTCACCTGTGGTTGTTCTCCAGCCTTTCCGCAGTCCCCACACCTGTCATCACCCAATGGGATCCTGCACAAAGTAGCCAAAATATTGGAGATGAGAGGCCAGAACATACTCTGTCTACAGCATCGTTTCTTAGCGAGATTAACGTTTGGCACCATGGCAGGTAGATTACACGGGATCGCTTCCATCAGGGAAAGGCTGTTTCTGGCTCACAATGACATTGGAAAATGAGTTTGGCAAGTACGTGAGTTCCTCAAGCTGCCGTTGTAAAATCAGGTTAACCCACACAGCTCAGCTTTGGTTCGGCCTGGTTTGCCTTTGCCAGTCATCTTTCTCAGCCTGTCTGAGTTTCAGTGGTTTCTGGTTTGTGGAGATTTGAAACATTCTTGCACATTTGCAAGTTTGTAAACATTACGTCCTGAAAACTCCCCTTGCCACATTTCAGGCTGCAGTCGCTCTACCAAGATACGGGTCTCTGCCTTCTACATTTATGTATCTGACTGTATTGCATGAGACTTATTTTCTTTTATTTCAAGGAACCAGATATTTCATTCATTGCATTTTCCTCTTTTTTTATTCTAGACTTCATTATGTTGATTCTTATTTCATTTTTTTCTGCTTTACTTTGCACCCCTCTTGCGAGTTTCTTGCATTAAGAAATTTGATTATTTATTTATTAGATTGCTTTCTTTTTTTCAATGTAATCATTCGTTGTTAGGAATTTTCTTACCACTTTATTAGTGGGATCCTTAGGCATTTTGACCAGCTTCATTTTATTATATATTTTATATTTTGCTTATTTTATTTTGTGTATTTTATATTTTTATATGCATTGTAAAGTGGGATATATTTTTAATATACTTATACATTTTAAAAATGGTGTTATGACTTTTACAAACACTCTGTTGGGGGAGAGGGTAAGTAAATGTGAGGGGCAGAGAACAAGTTGAGGGAGTCAGTTCTCTTCCCCATGTGAGTCCTGGGGGTTGAACTCAGGTCATCAAACTTAATAGCAAGCACCTTTACCTGATGAGCCATCTTCCCATCCCATATGTATACAATAGTATTATTAATATTATTATTCTGGAGGCAATTAAATGCCCTTTATATAATTACATTTTTATAAGAGTACCTAAAGTCTTTCTTAGTCAACTTCTACTATCCTATACTATAAAATAGAGTGTATATTTGCCATGGCTCACATGCTGTGTCGAATTCTCTGGATTTTTCTTCCTACAGACCTACCCACCCTTACAAGTGGTTGTGAACTGCTGGGTGTTGGTTCTGGGAACCAAGCTCGGGTCCTCTGGAAGAACACAGATGCCTAAGTCATTGAGCCCTCTCTCCAGCCCCCATGATCTGTTTTTGAAGTCTGGCTACATCCCACACTAAGTGTGTGTCCATATAGCACCATGATACTTTATCCAGTATGTCTGTGGCAGTGGTGTTCCTTCATGGCTCACTGTGGCTGCTGTGGATAATGGAGAAAGATATGCAGGAGCTCAAATATCTTTATGAAGGATTAATTTCATTTTCTTTGGGAATATATCTGACGGAAGGACTGTGAGGTCAAAAACAATGTTGTGGGATTGATCTTTCTTTCCTTCTTCATGTTGGTTCCAGGTATAGAACTGAGGGCATCGGGTTTATGCAGCAAGGCTCTCACCTGTTGAGCCACATCACTGGCCCAGTGCTAGCTTTCACACTTGGAAATTCCATACAAAGGAAATTAGGTTGTCTGTGCTGTATAAAAAGAAGACGAATTTTTAATCTCAGGCAGGTGAATACTCAGTTTTTGAACTGCTTTATTAAGAAACTTTCCCTTTCTGTGTTGAGTTGCTTTCATAACTTTATCACAGATGAAATGACCACATCGCTGGTATGTGTGCTCTTTTCCCTTGTTTGTCCTGGTCCATTGATTATAGAATTCTGATGAGCCAGAAACATACCGCTTTAGTCACTATAGATTTATAATGTAATTTTATACCAGGTAATATAATTCTTTAACTTTATTTTTCTATTCCTCCATTGCTTTGGCTAAGGAGTTATTTATGTATTTGTATTTGTTTTTTTAGAAGTTATGATTTTTTTGTAAAAAAATGCCTGTGGGAATTTGATAAGGAGTGCACTGAGCTTGCATATGGAATTGGGCAGAAGTGGTATATTAACAATATTCATTTCCCAATCAGTTTTATCTGTTTTAAATTTATGAGAATCATGAGTTATTTATAACTGTCTATTTCTTTAGGTTATTGACTTTTTATATTTTCTTCTTTCTATACATGTATGTGTGCTGTTTGCATGTATACTTACATGCTCACATGTGTCTATGTGTAGATATTCAAATTTGATAATAGAAGTCTTCCTCAGTGACTGTACACCTTACTCACTGAGAAAGGGTCTCTCATTTAAGCCCAGAGCTTACCAGTGTGGCTAGTCTTATTAACTTGTTTCCTCTGAGTACCCCATCTCCACCTTCTGAGTGCTAGGTTTACAGATAACAGCCATATCCAACCAGCATTTTTTGATTTCCAAGTGTGCAGACTGTCTTCATGCTTGCACAAGCAAGTGTTTTCACCTTTCAGCATCTCTACAGACCTCACTTCTGTCTATTTTTTACCTGGATTATTGTTACTGGTTTTCATATTGCTTCCATTATGAGCAAAAGATGCATCATGTCAGATTTAAATGGTTTTCATTCTGCCCAGCATGTCTTCGTGGCTTCTAGTATGGACTATCTTGGTGAATGTTCCTTGAGGGTTTTCTAATAACTAAAGCTTGTTTGTTTTGTGTGTTTGTTTTGATCCAGTCTGCTGCTTAGACCTATATTCTTATTGACTTTCTAGTCATTTGATGATTTGCATAAGAAAATATGAAAGTCTTCAATGGTGATATCTACTGCCTTATGTATTATATTTTCACTTCATGTACTTTATGTCCCTAATATTGGGCAGATGCCCATTTAGGGATGTTCGATGCTCCTGTTATAGTTATTGACTTATGATTATATAAGACACACATTTAATTCAAATAATTTACCTACCTTATCAGTGCCAGGACTGCAGGAAAGCACCAGTCTCTGGCTTTGTTACATGCATCTTAGTTTCCCTTCTCTTGCTGAGTTAAAATATTCTGACAAAAGAAACTTAGGGGAGAAAGGCTCTACCTTCTAAAGCTTCCTTAACCTTCCCAAACAGTGCTGCCAACAGGGGACCAAGTGTTTTAACATGGAAGTCTACAGGAGGGACTTCACTTTCCTACCAGAACACACTGCTGGAGGATCTGATCTGATGATCCTGCGAAAAACACTTTACCAGCTAAACCATTTCCCTAGCCCTGTCTTGCCAACTTACTAAATAATCAGTATCCTGTCCTTACCCAAGACACCTCCTTCTTTGCTTGGCTTGCAGCCTTAGAGCAAATAAGGTTTTGGGCCCTCACTCTTCATCAGTACTTTTATGTGCAATGAGGAAATACATTATTTTGTTACCTGTTTATTGTATGGTAAGCATTTAATCCATTTTCGCTGAGTGTGTGAATGAAACTGGCATCAAATTAAAAGCATGCTTGGCTGCCAAACCTCTTTGGCTCACATGCCAGTGGGGACATGGTTGTCTTCTCTGTGTCTCATCTGCGTGTAAGTGAAAATCTTGGGAGGCAAGTGGAAGATCATGAGAGAATGTGTGCTTCCCCCTTCCAGCTTTCACTGTGCAGTTCATACTTAAACACAAACCATGATCTCTTTGATATTCAGCATGATTAGTAGCTCATAGGAATATCAATTATCAGCTATTCACATATCCAGTTGGGAGCAATTTCTCAAAACCATAATGGGGTCCTGAGAGAATAGAGCTTCTCAAGGGGGCTTCACGCTAAGCACTTTCACCCCCATGAAATCTCAAATTAGCTAAAACCACATAGATGACAAAACAAAAGAAAAACCATGATCTTGCTTATAAAAAAACAATCAAACTTGCTTGCTTGGTCTGTTTGCCTAGCTTAAACAACACCAGGATCACTGCAGATGCATTCCAACCTTTTCTGATGGTGTTGACAGTGAGAACAGCCTGTCTCCATCTTATTCCAACCTAAGAATTCCCTCCTGTGTGACAACTGCCACCAGGTACAGCATGTGGCCACATAGACACTGAGAGGTTTGACTGCCAATTCTGTTTTGACTATACAACAGTAGAGAACTGACTGTCTGGCCTGTTTCTTGGCCAATCATAAATGCAGAGGCAGACATCTCTATTGCTCAGGAGCAAACTGGCTCAGTCACACTCCNTCCTTCCTTCCTTCCTTCCTTCCTTCCTCCTTTCTTTCTTTGCTTCTTTTTAATTCTTCTCTCATACAATATATTCTGTCCCAAATATAACTTCAGTTCCCTCCACACCTCCCAGCGCCCCCACCTTCTCTTACCTATATATCCACTCCCCAAACACCATCTCCCCCAAGAAAAGAGCAGACTTCCTAGGGATATCAAACAAACATAACACAATAAGATGCAATAAGAACAGGCACAAATCCTTACATCAAAGCTGGATGAGGGAACCCAGTAAAAGGAAAGGGTTCACAAGAGTAGGCAAAAAAGTCAGAGACACCTCCACTCCCAATGTCAGGAATATTACAAAAACACGAAGCCAATAACCAAAACATTTGCAGAGTATATAAATAAGACCTATGCCGGCTCTGCTATTGCCACTTCAGTCTCTGTGAGCCCCATGACCCCTACTTAGTTGATTTTCTGAGTTTTCCTCTCCTGGTGCCCTCTACCCTTCTGGCACCCACAATTCCTCCTCTGCATTCTCTACAGGGTTCCCCAAGCTCTGAAGAGAGGGTTCTGATGGAGACCTCCAACATGGGCTCTCTCTCCTTCTAATGGTTGGCTGTGGGTCTCTGGATCTGCTCCCATAAGCTGAGAAAAGAAGCCTCTCTGATGACATTAGTCACTCTTAATTTGAAAAATATCATGTTTCTTTCCTTTACAACACACAAAGTCTTCTCCTGTCATGTCTTATTTGTCCATCCTTCAAAAGAATATTGCATAGGTCTGGATTTTTTTACAAATGAAATTTGAGTGACCCTCCAAACATCCTATTTATGTGAGCTGCTTGCTTATTACTCATTCAATACATTTTGCATTAGGTGGTAGTTATAAAAATATACACTGGGAAAATTTCTTTTCAAACTTATAGAGTTAGAAGTGTATTTGAATGGAAAGTAATCATATTACTTATATCTGTGAGACAAAAATACATGAGCTCTTTTCTAACTACCAGGGAGAATTTGAGCCTAGGACCCAAGAGTTTGTGGCCACGGGATCATCTTTTATAAACATTGCTAATGTTAGAGCTGTTGGCAGGGCTCAAGTAGTGTAGGCCTCACATGTGTGAACTCCCACCCAGAGACTTATAAAATTTCATAGTATATGCTGCAATGTCAGCACCCCGAGAGTAGAAGCAGGGATATCAGAAATAGCAAGTCATCCTAAGCTATATAGTAGTCGGAAGTTATTAATGTTTTAACTTATAAAGTAGTATTTTATTTGGCTAATGAATATTTTCAATTAGCTATTTTTGGCTTTTGATCTGATTTTACAAACATCCTTACAGAACGTGTGACTGGCTTAGAGAATACCCTTAAAATGGCAGGGACCTAAGACCTCAGCACATCTGCGATGTGAATAAATACCACCTATATTTTTTCCTTTTCTACAAGTGGTATTTAGGCCTATCCCAAAGTTGTTGGAAAGAGTCCTGGATGAGAGAAGCTGAGATACAGTCAGATTAAGTGAATGATGTGGTATCTTAAATTACCACAAAACCAGGAAAGATGCTCTGTGTGCTTTAATATACACACCACTGAATGTGCATCAGAAAAGGACTGAGCTGTTCAGTTGAAGAGACATGACATTCATAATCTCTGAGCCATTTTCATTGCCTTCAAGAAACATAAAGAAAATTCAGTGTACTGCTTCCTTGCAACTTGTCATGATCATCAAGTATCCTGTTATCATCATCCTAAACTTTCATTTGGCTGTCTTCAGTGTTTTTTCATTTTTATTTTGTGTGTTAGTGTGTTATATATACATGTGTGTAGTTACATGCATCCAGAGGCCAGAAGAGGATACCTGGTGTCCTGCTGTCACTGTGCACCTTAGTCTCCTGAGACATGCTTTCTCACTGGACCTGCAGATAATCTGGGTAGTCAAAAAAGCCCCAGGATTCTGTCTTTCTCCTCTCTCCAGCCATGGAGTCAAGGTCATGCAGAACCCTGCCTGGGCTTATACATGGGAACAAGGATCAAACTCAGTTTCTTATGCTTGCAAAGCAAGCACTTTTACTCATTGAGCCATTTTCCTACAGTTGTGAAAATTACTTTTAATCAAATCTGAAATTAAGTATTCTGCCTAATATATTCTTCCTTTGTTTTAACTGAAGTATTAAATAATTTATTTTTAGGTATATGTAAGGTTAGAAGCTCATTTACTCAAGAACTAGTATTCTTTCTATAGGTTCATGTATTCTGGGCTGAGGGTAACAATTCTATGGGTTCAGGTGTCCAGGGTCCAGGATATTCTTTCTAAGGATAGTGAATTATTAAGTGTTAAAGATTGATGAATAAAAAAAGGAAAGATACAAGGTAATTTCCATGGTTATAGATAAAACCACTCTCTGTATTATACATTAATTCTGATATATAATTTAAAATAAAAGACTACGATTAAATACTAATATATTATCAGTATTATTCATTGGTCGTGTCTTTACTGAATGTGAATGAAATTCAATGAGATTGAAGCCTAGTATTTTCTTGGTTACAAAATGTAAACAGAATCTCTTCTTTGGTTTCCTGGCTGTCCAGACCCAAATAATCACACAGAAACTGTTTTAATTACAATACTGTTTGTTCTATTAGCTGAGACTTCTTATTAATTAACACATCTTACAATAACCCATTTCTATTAATCTGTGTATCAGCATGAGGCTGTGGCTTACTGATAAGGGTCTGGCATCTGTCTCCTTTAGCAGCTACATGGCATCTCCTTGACTCCACCTACTCTCTTTCCATATCTCTGTTCAGATTTCCGACATGGCTTTACTCTGCTAAGCCATTGGCCATAACAACTTTAATCATTTACCAATAAAAGCAACATGTATACAGAAGGATTTCCAATAATATTTCCCAGGTTTAAAAGGAAGGTTTTAAATTTTTATTACTCTAAAAATAATAAC
>LOJH01049636.1:0-12821 GCA_001685095.1 Ellobius talpinus
GCGCCCTACACAAAACATCAAATAAGCTGAATTTCAAGTAGACCTGGTCCTACTAGGAAATTGGGTTCAAACCACTTCATCACATCCCTTTGGCAGGGCATGGGAGACTCCTGTGGCCACCATCAGGTGTGAGGGCATTAGGTAAATTTTAGCAGGAAATCAGCTTCAAGTTTAGGCTGGAATGCAAGTTTGCAGCAGGGCAGAAGCTGACCTGAGGAGACTGTTCACCCTGGGGTGACTAGCAGAAAATATCTGCAGGTGGGAGAAGACTAAGGAACTCCCAATCTCACAGTCTCTGAGTGTGCAGGTCTATCAGTCCCAGCCCTTCCTGATTCCGTGCTGCAAAAGCCCCTCTCTGGTAAAATTCTTTGCTTCTGAAGAAAAACAGGCGTGAGCTCATCTGTCTCTGGGAGAGGCAGAAGCAGCCTTGAGCCCCAAGAACACAGGGAAAACCCAATAAGAGGACCAGAGACAAACACAACTCATTTCAAAGAAAGAAAGACAGGAAACTATTTAGCAGGATTGTACATCAATCCCAAGCAGAGGTCTGCTGCCAGCAAGCAGAGAGGGAAAAATGCCTGTACAAGAACCGCTGCAGACACAAGGCAGAAGTTAGCTACCGTGGGAGGGAGAGGCAGCAAAACCTTGAAAGCCCCACACTGAGGTTTAGGATCTGAGAACAAGGCTGTAGCAGAACAGCAGAGAAAACTACCCCTACTATATAAGGCTAGCGCACTCAGCAACAAGCCAACATTCTGCCCTGAAGAAGAGGTAAGGGTACAAAAGCAGTCCTCTGTGACAGACATGCGGAGCTCTGGGAAAACCATCCCCCTGTCTAATCCCCATCTAAGCACAAAGCAGAACACCCCCCACCCCGGCAGAGAACTGAGAGGCTGTGGCTGTGCTGAGGGCAACAGTTAGCAATGACAGAAGCCAAACCCACCTCAGCCCCCAGCTAGGCTGACTCTACCTTGCACTAAAAGCAGGCTAGAACAGTGTGAGCAAATCATTTGCTGATCCGTAGTTATCCGAGTTCATACAAATGATGCTTGGGCCTTTCATCAAAGAATTCAATTGAAGAAAAAGGAGGAGGGGGGCATCTTGAGATGGGGTAAGTTACAGAAAGAGGCATCATGGCCCAGGGAGTTGGAACAACCAGATGGGAATTATAAAACAACTCTGATGACTATGTTAATGCATTGCTGAAAATGGTACAGGAGCGAGTCAACAAGCATGAAGAGACAGGAATTGTGTCTGAGAGATGGGAATTGTAATAGCGAAGCAGAACACTAGGCACACATGTACACACACGTACACACACATTACCAATGAAAATTAGATACGTAAGTAGAATAAATACAGCTTTCGGTAAATTTTAAAAAACAAAACCCTTGAAATTGCAAAAATAGAAATCATTCAAATAGGAGAAAATACAATAAAAACAGCACAGACTATTCAAGAGCTACAGGGCATCATCATTAGATAGACCAACATATGTGTAAGTGGAGTCACAGAACAGAGCAGAAGCTATGCGTGAAGAGATAACAGCTAAGACTGTTTCAAAACTAGCAATAAACCAGAGTCAAGCATCTCAGAGGACCCAAAGCCAAAATACCAAAAGGGAAAGGAGTAAGATACCACAGTATATCACCACCACACTAGTACCAAAACATGTCTACTAACTTAAAGTCAAATTGTCTAAAGCTGAAGGCAAAAATTGTTAGGTCCCAAATCCCAAAGTGACTGGGCTCAGCTCAGGCTGGATGCTGACAGAACAAAAAGAAAAATTGCTGGCCAGATAGATAAAAGCTGGTATCCACCATCCTCAGAACGAGAGCCACTTCCCTAATCCCCTCCCTCAAGCAAATGGGGCATCTAGTTACAGATCAGAACCCCAGCTAACTCAAGGCTCCTTTGAACCTGTACCTGTAATGCATATCAAAGTCCCTGGGCTCTGTAGGCATGAAAGTCAGTTTTCGGACTCTTCTGGCTTACACAACTCCCTCCCTGCAGCTACCCTCACACTGTTCTTTTCATGACTAGCCACCCACCCCACCCCCTTGAGCATGCCTTCACTCCTCTCTACCTCCCAAGAGGTAGCTATGGCAGCTTTGAAGCCCTCCAAATGTCTCCAGCTATTCTTTCTCTGCCACCTGCATGGGATTCCCCTCTGTATGCTGTGAATAAGTTTTATTATCATTGGTTTATAAAGAAGTTGCTTTGGCCCACGGCAGGGCAGAATATAACAATGCAGAAAATCCAAGCAGAGATAGAGAAGGAAAGAAAGCGGATTCAGAGAGACACCATGTAGCTGCCGAAGGAGAAAGACATCAGAATCTTACCGGTAAGACACAGTCTCGTGGCAATACGCAGATTAATAGAAATGGGTTAATTTAAGATATAAGAGCTAGCTAGGAATATGCCTAAGCCATTGGTCAAACACTGTTGTAATTAATATAGTTTCTGTGTGATTATTTGGGTCTGGGCGACTGGAAACGGAAACATACTCTCTGTTTATACACCTGAGTGACAGTCACACAGCAATTTCATATTTACAATAAACTTCCTCCCCCATGGAGCCGTACGGTCTGGTGGTTTCACTGCACCATTGCTTGCAAAGAATAAAACTTGAAGATTGTCAAAGAAAAGGCACACCTCATGCAGAGCAACACAGGTAAATGCTCAAACAAAAAAGCTCATCACCCAGAATAACGTATTCAACAAAACCATCTTCCAGGAATGAAGGTAAAATAAAGGTGTTTTCAGGTGAAGGAAATTGAAGAAAATGTGTTTTTCTACTCCAAAACATGCTCAGATGATTTTTTTCCAAACAGAAAGGATGTTGATAGGAGCAGAAGGAGCCTCAGAACAATGGGAATAAAAGGATATGTATTAATTAGGGTCCTCTGGAGAATCACTAGAAAAAAAGATAGATAGATGGATGATAGATAGGTAGATAGACCGTGATGAGAGATTGGATAGGCTGGCTCACATCATCAGAGGCAGAACACTCCTCCAGTGGCCCTGTGCGGGGAGGAAAGCCAGGGAAATCATGGTGTGCTCGCTCAGTCCACAGGAATGAAAGCTGCAGGTGAGAGATCAATGATGCCGTCCACTCCAAGGCTGAAGGCCTGGAAGCCCTCTAAGGAGGACCTCGGGCAAAGACTCGAGAAGCTGGTGTGGTGGCTTGAATGGGTATGTCCCCAGAGATTCGTGTGTTTGAATGTTTGGCCCATAGGGAATGACACTATTAGGAGGTATGGTCTTGGTAAAGTAGGTGTGGCCTTGTGGGAGAAAGCGTGTCACTGTGGGGGCAGGCTTTGAGGTCTCAGGTGCTCAAGGCATGCGCAGAGTGGCACACAGTCTCCTGCTGCTGCCTTTGGATCAAGAGGTAAAACTCTCAGCTGCTTCTCTAGCTCCATATCTGTCTGTACACCTCCATGTCCTACCGTGATGATAATGGGCTAAACCTCTGAAACTGTCAGTCAGTTCCAATAATAGATTGTCCCTTATAAGAGTTTCCACGGCCATAATGTCTCTACACAGCAAAAGAAACCCTAATTCAGATACCTGGAGTCTGATGTAAAACAGGTGAGGGTAGCAGAAATGCACACACCAGTGAAATACACACCTGCATCACTTTCCCAGGGTCTCAAGGCCTTCAGCCTCTAGGATGGTACCTTCTACATTCAGGGCTGGTCTTCCCCCTTAGCTAAGCCTCTCTGGGAACATCTTCACAGACACATCCAGGGGTGCATTTAATTAACTTACTAGGGACCTATAAATCTAATCAAGTCAGTAATTGTCATCTCATAAGTCTATAAACTGACAACATGGCTGCTCTATAGCATAGCTACGGTTTTTATTGTAGATATTAGAGATAACTGTCAGCGCTATCTGGAAAAGTCTAGAGTAGAGAACCTGGCCATGAGAGAAGCAGGAACAGAACTAGGAGAATGGGAATGGGGGTGAGACAAAGAGAAAGGAACATAGAGAGGATGAGAGAGCGCATATAGAAAATAGCAGGGTTATAAGGAGAATGAGTAGCTGGGGAGGGAAGCCCGTGAGCGAGAGGGAGTCTAGGACAGGGTGAGGTGAGAAGGGCTAGGATGCTACTAGCATGGACTTTGCACTATCTAACAGGGATTCAGACACTGAAGAAGACGGGAGGCCAGCATGAACTCTGATATTCTGATGGTCGTCCTGCCAGAGGTAAGGAAATGACTTCTTTTGGTAGAGGAAACTCCTTTCCGTAGAAATTTCTGGGGAATGCTGGCTTTTATTTAACCGCTAGAAATCCACGGATAGTCCAGGATGAGCCGTTTCTGGATATTGAGACTGCCTTTTGGGGTTTGGAGAATTGGGAGTCTCCTTTGGACCTGACAATAAGTAAAGGGATTTAAAATAACCCTTTATTTTATTAAGTTATTAGTCTTATTTACTTAATGGAGCCAGGTATCAAATTTAAGGCCTTGAGCATGCTAAGGGAAAATACATCTTGAAAAAAAATATATATATATAATGTGTTAAATATTATATATAAATATATAATGCATAAATATATATTTATAATATAAACATGAGCTCATACTTGGTGCTACAAGGTGTAAAGTGTCAAAAGGTGGGGGCTACATATTCATAACCAGAGTGTATTTATTCCAGTGAGTTCAAATTCATGTCCCCTCCATGTTGGAAGGGCTCCATGAAATCAGTATCTTTATGCCAAATATAGATTTTTGGCACAAGAGTACATGATCCCAAGGGATGGAGATGTGGCTCAGTGGTAGAGTGCTCTCCTATAATAGGCAAGACCCTAAGCATGGCCCCTGCGACCACAAAACCTTTCAGTTTTTAATTTTCAGGGTTTTTATTGTTTTTGTCTTCTCTCATATATTACATCCTGACCACAGCTTCCCCTTCTTCCTCCCCTCTCGGTCTCCCCAATTCAAATCCCCTCCTCCTCCTTTCTCTTCAGAAAAGGGCAGGACTCCCAGGGATATTAACCAAACATGGCATACAAAGTTGCAGTAAAATTAGGCACCTCCCCTCCAATTGAGCCTGGACAAAGCAACCCAGGATGAGGAATAGGGTCCCAAAACCAGGCAAAGAGTCAGAGACAGCCCTGCTCCCACTGTTAGGAGGCCTGTAAGAAGACCAAACAACCATAACATATATGCAGAGGGCCTAGGTCAGACCCATGCAGGCTCCTGGATTGTCAGTTCGTCTTTTTTGTTTTGTTTTGTTTTTGAGACAGGGTTTTGCTGTGTAGCCCTGGCTGTCCTGGAACTAAGTCTGGCTTCGAACTCATAGAGATCTGCCTACCTCTGCCTCCCAAGTGCCGGGATTAAAGGCATATGCTACCACTGTCCTACCCCCACCAATGCAAAATTTAAAAAAAATTAATTTTTCTTCAAAATATCACACAATATATGAATATTTTATATTCACCCCTCCCCCAGCTGCCTCCCTTCCTATCCAACCTCACATACATTCTCCTCTCCATCTATCTCTTTCTAAAACACACAAATAAACCAGAGTCCCAGTTTACATTGGCTGACCACTCGGGTACGGGAGTGGTTGATATACCAGCTATCACCCCACTGAAGAGAACTGCCTTTCTGTTCGCAGCAACAGTCGACTGTCAGTAACTGCTAGGCTAGGCCTGAGATCTCTGGGTTGTTTCTGCATGGCTGCCATTAGGAATGACGTCATGATGGAGAGGGTTGTGAGGGTATGCACAGTTTCACTTCTGGACTTGCATCTCAAAGTACAATTCCCTAGTCACATGGTCATTCTATTTAACACACCTAAGAACCGTCATGTTGTTTTCCAAGATGGTTGATTCATTTTATAACCACAAGAACAGTATCTGAGGGTTGTAATTTCTCCACATTTTCACCAATGCTCATTATTTTTCTTTTCTATGATAATTATTCTTAATCTTAGGTGATGCGGACAACTTCACAATATTGGATGAATAAACTCATTCTTTCTCTTTTTGTGTTCCACTCAGCATGCTGTGGACTAACAGCTAGAGGTGATGGAGAAATGGAAGCAGTATTTTACTCTAATATATGGACCCTGGCTTACCTGCTAGGATTTTCTCACTATCCTGAACCAAGGTTCCCTGGCTTGTGTTGGGAGGTTTTATCTCAAGGCTGATAGTGTTCACCCCAGGCTTTGCTTCTGCCTCTGATCCTGCATGGAGACTCCACATGTTTCAGTGTCTCCATCCTGGAGACTCCACATGCTTCAGAGTCTCCATCCTGATGGTCACCAGCCCTCTCCCTGGCCTCTTCTCAGCAGGAAGAGAGAAAAGATAAAGGCATTGTCCCCCTTCTGCAAATCAATCTATTCCTCCCTGCCAGTGAGCCCCTGAATCTTACTGACCAGCACCATTTCTAGTAGTTTTAAACTCCTGATCACTTCCCCTCTTTCTTCACCATTTTTTTTGTCATTTTATTGTCTTTTTCTTGCTTGCTGGTCTTTGTTTGTTTGCCTGTTTCAGGGAATAATGTGCTGGTTCCCACGATTTTCTGTCTTTTAATTTTTTTAATAGAGAGATGTTAAGTTCTAGCTGTTCTCTACCAATATTTAAAAACCTCTTCTAAAAGATTTAATTTTAATTCTGTGTATGTGTGTATACATGCATCTGTGTATGTGCCTAGGTATTCGGGTGCCTGCAGAGTCCAGAAAAGGGTGTCAGATTGTCGCAAGCTTGAAGTTACAGGTAGTTCTGGGCCAGCCAACATGGCTGCTGGCAACCTTACTCAGGACCTCTGCAACAGTTGTGTGAACTAACTTCTGTGACATCTCTCTAGCTCCTCTATCATCTTTCCAAAAATTTTAGAAATGCTTGCAGGTATTCAGAGTACTCTTGAACGCACCCAATTGTTCACCAGTTGTTAGGCACCGCTCTTCATGTGGGCTTTAGCAGAGAGCCAGTCTTGCTGTTTTCACAGCACATCAGCATGAAGTATGCTCAGATGAAGCAAGACTTCATCCTCTTAAAAGCAAACACTGTGCTTATAGAAGGTAAGTTCAATACCTCTGATTCAAGGATGTCTGCTAAACTTCTGTAGATTAACAAGTCAATATACAAGGTGTTCTGGATTGAATCCAACCTGTCCCTTAGAGGCGCATGCTTTGAATACTCATTCCCTAACTTGTATACTGTTTTGAAGACTGCATAGATTTTAGGCTGTAAAGGACAAATCTGGCTAGGGTTCTAGTCCACGCTCTCCACTTCCTGTTTGTAGGTTATGTATAGCAATTGCCTCACACTCCTGCATCTGTCTATTCACGTAGCTACTCTGGATGCTCCATCTTCCTGGTGGACTGAAACTTCTGTGGAACCAGGAGCCAAAACAACAGGTCTTTCATTCCCAAAGTTGTTGCTGTTGGGTGTTTCGTCACAGAAAGAATAAAAGTAGCTGTTGTAGAAAATTGGTCCCGGAGAAATAGGGCTGCTGGTTTGATGACCTAACCGTATGATGGCCTTTGGGATTGGTTTGCAGGAGAAACTTGGAAGAGTTTGGATCTGTGGGGTAGAGAGACCTTTGGATGCTATAAGCCCCACTTAGTGGGATAATTATGGGTAGACCAGAAGGCTAATCCAAATGCAGCCAGCAGAGAATGTGCTTGTTTCAGATGGAAACAAGGCCTCAACGGGGAATTTGGTTAGAGGCCAGTTATGTTACACAGTAGCAAAAAATATTGCTATAGAAATGTGTGCTGAAAATTAGAATGAAGTTGATTTTAGAAATAATGAGCAAACTTACTTAGAAAAGGAAACTATGAGGTGACATAGTCTCCAGGATGTAATATGGTTAACGCGAGGTACTTTCCAATGGACTACAGTACTTTGATCTTGGACCACCAAGGCCTCCAACTGGACAAACTAGGAGGTGGCATAGTCTCCAGGATGTAATATGGTTAACGCGAGGTACTTTCTGATGGACTACAGTACTTTGATCTTGGACCACCAAGGCCTCCAACTGGACAAACTNTATGGTTAACGCGAGGTACTTTCCGATGGACTACAGTACTTTGATCTTGGACCATCAAGGCCTCCAACTGGACAAACTAGGAGGTGGCATAGTCTCCAGGATGTAATATGGTTAACGCGAGGTACTTTCCGATGAACTACAGTACTTTGATCTTGGACCACCAAGGCCTCCAACTGGACAAACTAGGAGGTGGCATAGTCTCCAGGATGTAATATGGTTAACGCGAGGTACTTTCCGATGGACTACAGTACTTTGATCTTGGACCACCAAGGCCTCCAACTGGACAAACTATGAGCATAAAAAGCGAGTTACACCTTTCATGAGACCAGCCCAGTGAGCATGGGAGAGTCAGAAAGTCAAACCCAAACCTGGCCCTTGCTGCCAGCAGGCTCCCATGGCTCTGTGCTGAGTGGTGCCGTCTCTGGTAGCCTCTGCAAGTGCTGTTCCTGTGGGTTCTCTCAGGGGTCAGGAGTGAGTTTATTACTGTTTCAAGTTCTTTGTGAACTTAAACAATTTGAAAGACTCTGTCTCAGATCTCAGAGAGTAAGGCTCTGAGTATACCACGGGCTAATGCCCTACTGGTGCCAAAAGCTATCCCTTCCGGCAAACTTTGTAGTATTTGGGGAGGAAGTTCATTCGGGACTCCTTTTCTCAATGTTTGCTTTTTCCCCTTTTAAAACAGCCGCTTTGTTATGCGAGACCAGTGAGGCCATAAGGATGGCCAACTGTCCAGCAAGTTGTTAATTATTTCTTTCATGATCACGTTTAAGTCAGTCACATCCCAAAGTCACTTTCCTTGCTCCACCTCAGGCGGCTGTTCACAGTCATTTTCAAAGAGCTAAGGGGAGGAAGAGATCGTTGGCAAAAGGCTGCTTCTAGGAAAAAAAAGTTATTTTCTGCTTAACCAAGTCTCACAGTGAAGTAATCACTGATCCTTAGAAAGAAAAGTTCACACAGCTGCAAGCGCTGCTGTGTTCCACACAAAGCCAGCTCCTGGGTGGAAACCCAAAACTTAGCAATATCAGCAAACAGCACTGGAACAGAAACATAAGGGGAGGCGCCCTCTAGTGGCCAGAACTGGAACTGCTCCCAGCTACACCCGCATGCCTAATCAGAGATCAGAGAAGACTCCCATTCTTTTTATTGTTTTTTTTTTGTTGTTGTTGTTTTTGTTTTTGAGACAAGGTTTGTCTGTAGCTTTGGAGCCTGTCCTTAAAGAAGACTCCCATTCTTAAAGGGTCATTGCCACCACAGCGACCTGATGGCACTTTCAGGCAGCCTACATTTAGTAAATCATATGAAGTTTGCCTCCTGGATTATTTTTCCTTTGAGACAGAGTTTGTCTCTGCAGACGGTCTGGCCTGAAATATACTACATAATCCAGGCTATCCTCAAAGTCGCTGCAAATGCCAGGATGACAGGCACAAGGCACCATGGCTGGCTGCCCCATGAGATTTGTAGAAATAGTCCCCAGAGATACTGTATGGCTTCTAGATCTGGCATGTTGGCTAACGTCTTGTGCAAATATGAGGAGCAGAACTAATGTTACTGTTTCAAAACCAACATTCAGCAAGGCTCCTTCTGGACTAAAGTGTTATTATTTTCTCTTCTGTGAAAGGCCTCTAATAGATCTGTAAACATTCAAAACTCCTTGCCACACAGAAGTCCATTTTTTAAAAAAACCACTTCCATTGTGTCAATGACTCAGATAACTATGACCACTACCTGTTAGAATGGAGAGGTGTGCTGGGGAAAAGAACCAACGTCCTACTTCTATAAGCAAGCTATGATACTTATTCAACATTTCAGCACAGGAAGCACACAGAAAACTGTGCTGGATATAAAGTGGTCTGCATTTTCATTAATTTTCAGGACTTTTGCAACTGTCCATGCCACTGACAGAATCCAACATGACCAACTCAACAGAACTATTTCTCTGCAGACAGGTCACACTACGATGGTGCTCCATTCATGACTTACAGATGATGGAAGTCTGCGGGAATATCTTTAGCTGACAGAATAACCCGCCCATCCTGATGGCCAAAGCTGAAGGACTTGAAGGTGGGAGATAAAGGGACACAGCAGGACTCAGGCAAGACTCTCAACAGAGGATTTTCCCCATTTTGTTTTTCTGGCTTTAAGATTAAGGTTCTTTTTTTTTAATTCACAGAAACAAAAGAAAACAAAAAAAAGGATTTCAGGCAAATAAAAAAATAGACTCTAGATAGTCGTGGTTCAGTGTCCCATTTCTTTATTTTACCTTCATCAAGGCAAGCCAAGTACAGATGCTGTACATTAAAAACATAAATATACCTCTCACACCACGTCCATGCCACACAAAGGACTTGTCCTATCTGCTGCTCTCTGAAGTACGTATCCACAGTTAAATGTACAAAGAGCCATCTGCCGGTCCCACATAGCCAACTCCAATCAGCAAAACATCGATTAGTGTCCATATTCCCAGGCCACCGAAGCTGAAGAGCTTGCCGAGGCCTTCACGCCACTGGCCCAGGTAGAAGCGATCTGCTCCAAATCCCCCAAGGGTGATGCTGCAGAGAAAAACAGAATGGTCCCACCTACGTAGGTGCAGTCGGGTAGTTAGCACCACGGTAGGAAAGGGTCTGAGAGGATCTTCCTCATGATTATACATTTACAACACCAAATAATCACGGACAAGAAGGCAAAAATAAACAAAGAATTCAGCATGTGTGACACCTTGCGTTCAATTCTTGGTAGCAGAGGAAAATTAGGAAACACACAATTTTTAGCTCTACTGAAATCCAATGTTTCCTCATTGCAGGGACCCAGCTTGCAGTGCTGGTGTGGAATCAGAAACTGAGTCTCAAGGCTCCTGACACACCTGGCAGACCAGGATCAAGTCACCTGATCTTAGTTACTTCTTCCTAGAGAGGGACTCTTAAAGTTCCTTTACACTTTAAGATCTAACAAGCTGGAATACAAGGGAGAAGCTCAAGCATACATAACAGTTCCAGCAGGTACCCACCCATGGCCAACTCAGCTGGGGTCCTACACCCTCCCCCAGTGCAGAGCAGCCTGTATCTAAAGGAAGATTCTACATCTCAGCCAAATGAATGAAATACTTAAGAAAAAAAAGCCTGCATCTGTACTGAGCAAGCACAACCTTTTCCTGTCATTACTCCCTAAACCACAAACGACAGCATTTACACTGGATGGCATGAGCCATCTCCAGATGGGAGGTGAAGGCATGGGAAGTGCATGGGTCTGGGCAAGCACTATATTGTTTGATAAAAGGGACCTGGAGTGCCCATGACTTTGGTATCTGAGTGGCTGTGGAACCGATAGCATTCTGGAGCAAAATGCAGACATCTTCTCTTCAGGGTGCACATTCTGAACAGCCTAGGCTGAGCTGTGACAAAAAGTATTCACAATTCCAGTCAGCTGTTCAGTGCAGCATGTGGTGTAAAATGCTGACAGCGGAAGGGATCCCAGGGTGTCATGGGAATGCTAACATTGCAATCTTTCTGTCAGACCACACTACTTTAAATTAAGATGAGATCTGGTTTGTTGTTTCACCAGGCCTGGTGGCTCATACCTGTAACTCCAGTGCTGGGAGGCTGAGATAGGATCATTGTGAGGTTGAGGCCTGTCTGGATGACATCGTAAGTTCCAGGCCAGCCAGAACTACATGGTAAGAACCTATCTCAAAAAGCAAAATGAACGAACAGAGCAATTTGAAAGTCAGCCATGAGTTTTAATTTCAGCCACTGCAGACAAAGCCGATGGACAGCCAGTTACTGGATCATACAGACAAAGCTGAGGGACAACCAGTCACTGGATCGTACTTGTGTTTCTGAGTTCCACCATGGATTCTTCTTTTAGTTTTCAATTATCCCTTTTCCCAGACAGGGTCCTTCTCTTTCCTCAGCCTAGATCCTAATACAGAGGCACTGTTGCCACCAAGGGGGACCTTCAGCAACATCTGCAGAGATTCTGACTACCAAAACTGACAATTAGTAGTAGTAGATCAGGAGGCCAGCAGGCATACCAGTAGGCACAGGACAGCCCCAAGACAAAGAATTTGGCCCAAAATGTCAACAGTAGATGGAAGGGGAACCCTGCCTAGAGTCACACACTACAGGCCTTGGGGTCTCGGGCCTAAGACTTCAGATGTTCAGGGTCTAAGTTTCCAACATCATTTCACTGAAGTCCCTCCTAGTTTCTCCTTCCGTGGGAAGAGCCGGTACACTTCTTTTAGACACTGTTGAGAGTTTAATAACACACAAGTGTATTTCCTTTCTTTCTGTGCATGCCATGTGTGGTATGTGTGTGCAGAGTGGGGCCAGAGGCTCACCTGAGCTGCCTTGCTCTCTTATTAATCACCTAATCACCTGACTATAGGCGGGGCGACCAGGCAGGAAGTAGAGGTGGGGTGATGAGAATTCTGGGAAGAGGAAAGAGTCTGCAGTCGTCATTCAGACACAGAGCAAACAAGACGTGACTGCCTGCCATAAAGGTACCAAGCTACGTGGCTAACACAGACAAGAATTATGGGTTAATATAAGTTATAAGAGTTAATAAGAAGCCTGAGTTAATAGGCCAACCAGTTTATAATTAAAGTAGATCTCTGTGTATTTCTTTGGAACTGAATGACTATAGGACCGGGTGGGACAGAAACCTCAGTCAACAGAATGGCATGCCAACATGGAGCTGACCAAATCCACTTAAAAGCCTGAGAGAGCCTGGGAAGTTATTCTAGTAGAAAAGAATAGAGTTAAGCACAGCTTCTTGATAGCAGCACTTTCTCGGGTGGGCTCTGCTTGCTAGAGGCAA
>LOJH01049639.1:0-12821 GCA_001685095.1 Ellobius talpinus
ATTAAATCACTGCTTGGCCCATTAGCTCTAGCTTCTTATTGGCTAGCTCTTACAGCTCAATTTAACCCATCTCCATTATTCTTATATTGCCACGAGGCTATGGCTTACCAGATAAAGTTCTGGTGTCTGTCTCCAGCAGGGCTACATGGCTTCTCTCTAACTCTGCCTTATTTCTCCCAGCATTCAGTTTAGTTTTCCCTGCCTATCTAAGTTCTGCCCTATCAGTAGGCCAAGGCAGTTTCTTTATTCACCAATGGTATTCACAGCATACAGAGGGGAATCACACATCATGCTGAATGACTTTGTTATCTATGAGAGGTGTTCTAAGAACCTCTGTGTCCTCATGAAATAACATGTTTCAGTTATTGTGAAAATTTAACAAATAACAATGCAAAGAAGACAATGCAATTTTGAGGATGTTGGTTGTGACCATACTAGTGACTTTGTTATTCTCTGTAGTATTTGTGGATTTGTGAATCAATAGTATGTTTTGTCCTGAAAAATATTTTAAAAAGAAGTATAGTTACATATGTACATATGGCTAGGAGTGTGCATTGAGGCATATTCATATGTTTTCCACAACTGCATTTCATTTGCATAATCTTTTCTCAGTCTGCTGTGCATAATATTAAGTGCTTTTTGCAAAAGGAAAATCAAACAATAAAGATTATGATCTGTCCCAGGGCAATTCATTATATTTATTTTTAGATAGGCCATATAAAAATAGCATCTTTGCATGAGCTATATGTTTCAGATCAGATGAAAGCTCACAGCAGACTCACCTATTCCAGCATGCCAGCCTACATCCTTTCATGCCTAGCGTGTGGCGAGTTTCTCTTTGACACTAAGAAAGTTGACTTTTGAGTCAGAACACTTTCATTAAAACTGTCTGATATGATCTTTTTCAGTTTATTTTGTATTAAGAATAATAAATGGGTTTTTATTATCACAATAAAAAGTAACAATAATGGTGTGATAATGAACACTGAATGTTTAATATGTAATGACCCACACATTTCTAATACATTTCAATATTTATCTTTTTAAGTATTAATACTATAAACACTTTATAGAAAAGAAAAGCAAGGTTAATAAAAATTAAATCATATGGCCAAGATTATCAAATAGTAAGCTCCAGAGTTTAGATTTATAGCCCATGTGTCTATATTCTGTCCTCTACCTCTATGTCCTCTGTTTTTCTCTACAAATGAATTTAATAGCTTATATTTGCTTCTTGAAGTTGTCATTGGAGGTTTGATATAGTGAGTACTTTCTGAACCAAAATCTGTAAGAATTCTGCTTATTTTTTCTGCTGTTGCAGGACTCCAGTTTCTAAAGAAGAGAGTAAAGGCCTGTGCTACAGACCTCAGCATGGATGCCAGTGGCAGTACAGACCACAAACATCAACACCAGACCTCTGCCTCAGCATGGGCCAGCAATACCATCACAGTCTTGGCAGCAGCACTGGCCAAGTACATCAACATGGCTTCCAGAGCAATACAGGCTACAGACACCAATATGGTCTTCTGT
Organism: Ellobius talpinus; assembly: GCA_001685095.1. NCBI lineage: Eukaryota > Metazoa > Chordata > Mammalia > Rodentia > Cricetidae > Ellobius > Ellobius talpinus. The sequence goes on from LOJH01049639.1 coordinate 1,531, forward strand.
CATGTTCTCTGTCCTTTGTAGCAACATCCCTAGTTTGGTGCCTGATAAAAATGGTCCTTATATTACATGCTTCATGGAGTGACTACTGCATATGAAACTATGACTGTTCCTAGCACCCTTAAACACACTTTGTTTCCCCACCCCCTAAAAAATTAATAACCTAGACAAGAAGTCATTGAAAATTTTGATGAGGATGCTAAACTGTAGCTCCCCACAGTTAATGGCTTCTGGTGGGGTTGCAGGTGGGGAAGGGCTTAGTTTTCATTAACAGGTGGGTCAATGGGAGTTTGACCATGCTCCAGTGAGTATATGGGCAGCACAAATTGTGCAGTTTTGTTTCCCTTTATTCTTCTTTCTTGCAGGGAGGTCACAAGGTAAGAGGATAGTGTGGTGATATTTTGTTTGTGCTCTAACAAATTAAACATGCCTGACGATTAGAGAGCAGATCTAGGCAATAGTTAACTGTAGAGACAGGCAGTGGTGGGCACACCTTTGATCCCAGCACTTGGGAGTCACATGCCTTTAATCCCAGCACTAGGGAGGCGGAGACAGAAAGTGATATGGCTGAGCAGAGAGAGGACTAAAAGGCAGGAGGAGACAGAATCCCTGCCCCATTCAGTCTGAGGATTCATAGAGGTTAAGAGGTCTCTCTAGTGACTGCTGTTCTGCTTTTCTGATCTTTCAGCTTTTACCCTAATATCTGACTCCAGGTTTTTATGTAATAAGACTAATTAGAATTGCAATTCAGGAAGAACCTTTGAGGACTGGAAAGTGAGTGTGATTGGGGTACATGATGTGAAATTCCCAAATAATCAATAAAAACATGTTGGAAAAATTTGTAAAACTTAAAATTAAAAATCTGAGCAATAATTTGTCTTATAAAAAGAGGAGAAAGGCTTTTCTAACATTAAGGAAAAAGTAGGAAGTGTCCTGGGAAGTTCTCTTTATAGGATTTTAAAAGATTGTGAATGTCACACACATTGATTCCCTAGCTGAAGGCAATTTAAAAAATTCTTCATTATATATTGAATCCATTTCTTCTATTGAGATCAAAATGTTAAATACATATTTCTACTATTTTCACTATATATATACCATATATATGTACTTGTGTATGTGCATGTGGGGAATGATTATGTCATTTTCCTAGAATTTATGCATAAATAATTACAAATGTACAAATTACAAATGTGGTAGATTAAGACAAAGAACAGTCTCACAGCAAACTCTCTGATCCTCTGGCTCTCACAATCTTTCTGACCTCTCCTTTGCAATGCTTTCTGAATCTCAAGCACAGGAGTGTTTGGTAATCGTATCCATTGGGACTTGACTCTACAACTCTGCATTTTGATTAGCTGGAGTCAAGGAGCTTGTTGTGAGATTGTATCTCCTAGTAATATTAGCTTCTCACATAAAGTCTAATCAACTGCCTAAATATGAGATGAATTAGGATGACACCAACAGACAATGCCAAAGTGAATAGGAAAAAGACATGAAGCCTCAGTCACACAAAATGAACTGTAGGCAACTGAGGAGTGCTGCAAGCAGAAGACGTGGTGGATCTCAGGGACGAGTACACCAATTAGCTGTCTAGTATTTAACAGTCAATCCTGAAAACGTACATACAAGTAATACACAGACTGAGTGGATTATGTCTGAGAACACGCACACGCACACACACACAGGTATGTATGTATGCATGTATCCAATAACAATTAGTAAAAAAGGAGGTAAGGGGCTTGAAAGAGAGCAGGGAAAGGGGTATATGACAGGGTTTGGAGTGAGGAAATGGGAGGGAGAAAAGTAATTATATTATAATATCACAAAACAGAATGATTTATAAAACCAAACATACTTTTAACATAAATTATAGTAATCATATTTCTGGTATTTAACCAAATTAATTAAAAATATTTGTCTATATGAGCATGCTACTATAGATGGTTTTTACAATTTTATTTATTATTGCCAAAGCTTGGAAGCAAAATGGTATCTTCAGTAGGTGAAGAACAAATGTTAGGTATAAAAGCAATGGCATATTATTCAGAATAATCATGTAAAGACAGAAGAAACTCAAATGCATATTACTAAATGAACAGAGAAAGTAGGAAACTGTCATAGATATATTTTATGACAATATTTTTGGGTGAAATTAGGATCTAACATGGTTAGAATAAAGTAACTTATCCTTCATGATGTAGGCCTTATCCCATAAGCTGAAGTTCTGAATAGGAAACAGAAATACTCATTCCCTTAGGAAAGAACTCTTTTTGCTTAACAGCCTTTGGGGACATGTTTATATCCTTCCTTTGGTCCTGAACCGAAACTGGCTCTTGTGAGTTTTTCAGTTCATTGACTTGCTATTTTCATCTTGGGTTTTCTAATCTCCACCACTGTACAAGTCAACAACTTATAATAAATCTTTTATAACTATGTATGTGTATACCTTATTTGTTCTATTTCTTTGGAGAACCTTGTTGTGATAGCATATATATTTGAAAATTATGACATTCTGGAAAGTCCAAAACCTAAAGAGGCAGTAAAAGATTTATTTATGCCAGGGGTCAAGGGGCAGTGTGGGATGGCAGGAAAAGTGCAGAAGGGCTTGCAGACAGGGAAACTACTCTGTTGCATACCATACCTGTGGATAATGTCTTTATGCATTTAAATCACAGGTTGTAAAATACCAAGAACAGCCCTGCGATGAAGTATGAATATTATGTAATAGTGTCTGAATGCAGGGTCATGTGTTCTAAGTATAATACCGATCTCTAATGCAGAATGTTGGCAGTTGGGAATATTGTAGGTATTGTGGGTGGGGCATATCTCAGAACTCTGTGATTTTCATTCAGTTATGCTGTGAAGTTAAAACTGTTCTTAAACTGGGCGACGGTGGCACACAGCTTTAATCCCAGTACTCGGGAGGCCGAGGCAGGCAAATCTCTGTGAATTCGAGGTCAGCCTGGTCTGCGAGAGCTAGTTACAGTACAGGCTCTAAAACTACAGAGAAACCCTGTCTCGAAAAACCGAAAACCAAACCAAAACAAAAAACAAAACAAAGCTAAACAAACAAACAAACAAAACACTGTTCTTAAAAGTGTATTAAGATTGGGAGAAATTTTGGAAATAACAACTGGAAGGCAAATTTATGAAGAAAATTAAATTTGAACAAATATTTAAATTATAAATAGGTAGAGGGAAAGACACAAAGCAAGTACAATGCTCAAAGGTCAAGCCTTAGGAGATGCTTTAGGTATGCACAGTGATAAAGATGAACGACTAGGTGAGGGGGGAAATGATGGGTTATTACACCTCTGTGCTGGAGAGCTCAGCTCAGTGTTTTCGCTCTGGGAGACACAAACATAGACAAATGCTACCGCCAACTCATTAGGTAGATATTGAGGAAAAATGAACAAATGGAAATACATAAAATATGCAGGCAATAACAAAGAGAAAGTGTCCAAGGCAATAGATGTGAGAACTCAGGTCTTTTCTAGACTGAAGCCCTTATTTACCCAGCTTCTTCACTCTTTATAGCTCTAGAGTCCATGTGTGTATTGTATTACTTACAATTTAAATGGACACAGATACCTATAGTTATAGTCAAATTTCTAATTCCAGTTTCATATAATATGAGCTTACAGTGAATATATCAACAGTGTTTTATAAGATGACTTTTTTTTCTGGTTAATGATGTTTCCAAAATAAATCATAGCATTGATGCTTTCAGAAGTTATGCAAGTAGAAAAGCATGTGCACTCTAACGTCAAAACTTTAGAAAAATCTAACAGGACCAGATTCAGGCCTTTGAACACATAAATTATACCACGCATGAAGAACCTACTTGTTCTGCTTCTAAATCTTACAGATCACGTGGGTGAATTGAGAGAGCACTGGATTTGTAGTAAAGACTTGCATTCATGAAAGGTAAAAACTCAACTGTTTATATTCAGCAGTGTGTGAAAGCTATCAGGAAGTGGGCAGAGCCTGCAAGAGCACTGTATAACTAGAGCTGGACTTGGAGCAAATCTTACCTAATAAAATGCCACTCAAACTTCTGCTTCTCCTCCAGTCGTCACTGGCTACACTGGCAGTAATGAAAGGGTGTCACAGACAAGCTCTCTGACACATGGCCCAAAATCCAGACAGAGGGAAGCTGACAAAGATGATGAAATAACCCTCTACTGTGAGTGCATGGTCCCCTGCTCAGTGTGATTAAGTGAGCTTTAATTTTGCTTGCTGTCAGATTTTACAACTGTCAACACCTGTAGCTCCCTGGTAGACCGAGGCAGGCCTTGGAGGAACGCTTTTTCCTTTGCCCCAGTTCCTAAATAAAACTTTATTTCACTGCAGATGTGGGAAATCTGTTTTGCTCAACAGGTCTTTGACTTAGGGAGATTAATTTATTCTGTGGTCTGGCAGCTAGGTTGTTTTTCCCTGCTCCACAAATCTCCCTATTCTCTGCATCCCAAGCCTTCCCTCAATGCCACATAAACTTCTGGCCATATTTTTAAGTTTACTCTTTAACAATTTCATGCATGTATATAATGTATTATCATTACTCTTTCTATATATTATTTCTTTCCTTTAAAAAGATTATTCGTTAACCATTTTTGAGATTTTTATACACAAGTATATTCATTTTTTTTCAACTCTCCCCCCTCCAAACTCTTCCTGTGTCCCCCAAACTCCCAAATCCCCCTTTAAAATTTATGTTTTCTCCTACAGTTATTATAGTTTTAGACATACACAAACATACACAGTCTCCCTGCTGTTCCCATAAACATGCATTTAGTCCTAACCATTTAGCCTTGACCTGTCAAGGGCCTCATCCTTAACTTAAACTCTTTCTTTACCTCACTAGCCACAAACTGCCTATAGCTCTTCAACTAGGGGAGAGACCTGTGAAACTTTCTTCTATCTATGTTAGCATATTTTGTGATCCTGCACAGTAAGGCATATTATTGAGTCCATGGATGCAATGTCCTTGTCACACCTGGAGGATACTATATCACAGCAATCCTTCTGGCCCTGTGATTCTTAAAATCTTTCCATCACCTCTTCCATGGTGTTCCCTGAGACTTGTGTTGTAATGTCCCTATGGGGTTAGTCATTCCAAGGTCATTATTCTCTGTACTTTGAACACTTGTGGTTCTCTGTAATAGCCTCCATGTGCTGCAAAATGAAGCTTCTTTGATGGCAAGTAAGAGCTTTAGCTATCTATAACTATAAAGAAGACATTTAGAAAGCGGGGATACTATGTTAATTTAGCAAAATAGAAGTAGTAGATTCCTTTTAAAGATCTATGAACTCCTTAATCATGTTGGGTAGGTTTAAATATAAGTTTGCACTTATGGAGTAGGCCTTAAGTCCAATAAGGCAGTCATTGGTTACTCCCAAGGTATTCTTGCCATTGTTGCTTAGTAGGGCTGTGTCATTGTTGCAACCTGTTGGGCTGGTCATTATTGTACTTTGCAATATTTATACTTGGTTATCACTATTGATAACTGTTATCTCCTGGAAAATTCCATAGCATCTTCTGACACCATAGGAGCTAGCCTTAGGGAGGCTGTTTCCAGGACAACCAATAACAGCTTGAATTCTGAGTCTTCTGGCTGAACTTGATGATGTCTTCAGTAAAAATGTCTTAACCTCAAGTTCTAGCAAGCAAACAAGAGCAGTGGTATTAGCTTATATAATTTGGGGTTTGTCTCAGAAATTCTAACAAAGAACTCAATTGAAGGTATTCCTTGTCTGACTTGCTCTTCTTTATATAGCCTATGGTTCCTGAGGGGAGCACCATATTCTTTCTTTTATCTCCTTCCCAGTCTGTCTTCCTCCCTACAAATCGCTTTCCCAAAGTCATGTCTTTTTGCTTTGTTTTGTAATCCAGTGAGTTTAAGAAACTTATCCATATTTTAATCATGATGAATTCACAGAGACTTGAACATGTGAACATGACACACTGGCTTTCTGAAGATCTGAGCTCCTTACTTACCTCGTCTCTGGATTTTCGCTACTCTAAGCTCACCTTTTGTTAGTATCAGAAGCTCGGTACTTAAAAAGTTCATAGTTTTGGGAAAAGGTCAAGGAGACTCACCCTTTTATTAAGAAGATATAATAATCATCATTCAAGACTATATTATGCCTTCATGTTACTCACCATTAACTGAGAACTTACTGTTTTCTATATGTATTGCTTTAAATCCTTACAATATTGTATGAAGTAGGATACATCTTTTTCTAGCTCAATAATGCCCACAACATTGCTCAGCAACTCTGTGTTTTTATCTAGAGCACTGGCTGTGTCTGGAGTACCACTGATGCACAACATTCTGTGCTAAGCACAATACACCAGTCATTCTCTTTTTTTCTCATGACACTCCCACAGAGAGCATAGTGCTACATTGTTTAAAAAGATAAAATGAAAATAAGCTAACTTTTTGGCTTCCTTTCATGTTTATACTTTAATTTTAATTCTGAGAAAAGGTGATTGGATATACTATTCTTAAATAATATATTCATATTCTAATTTATGTTTATTAATGATGTGCAAAATCTAAAAAGTAATAAAGGATTAGCTTTCCCCCAAATGTTAGTCACATATGGTGATGGTTTGAGTGCATGTCGGATTTGTTTAACTTCATTTTTTTTAAAAAAAAAGCTTTAAAAGGATTCTGCTTCCCCAGGATTCATGAGAGTGAGGCAGCCTGTGCCTTCTGTGCTAGTGCAGGGTGGAACAAGGATGTCTTCAGAGTAAGTCTGTTTAAAGAAATAGAGAAGTTTTATAACTATTAAACAAATATGTGATAGGAATATGTTGGAAAATGAATTAAGTCTAACTTCACCTGGTACAGCAATATATACCTACAATTAAAATTTGTTTGAGTCAAGTTCACAGTCTTTTTCTATGAGTCCTCGATACTGAGCTAAACTGAAACCCACTATCTTTAGCATCACAGATACTTAATGGTCACTCTATTTCCCATGACATTAAAGACTCATAGCATAATCTGGAACTAACAGGTATTAGTTTGCCTAACTTTGGCATCTACTTCCTTCAGGTGAGTCTTCCTAGTTTCAGGCAGCGATCATTTTGTCCAGTCAGGAGACTTTGCTGTTTCCCAGAATCCCTTCCTGTGGTGTTTTGCATCAAGGACTGTACTTGATCTTCCTTCATTGTTCCCAGCATCTGAAATGGAATCAACATCCTTGCTGAATCACATTAAAATGTTTTCATGTGTCAGATCTGGGAAAAGACATTTGAGCATGACATTTAGTACCAGTAACTGTTTTGAAGAAACAGAACCTATTCTATTGAAATTCTTTATATGAAAACATATTCCACAATTTTACCAATTCATTCCAGGCCTTCTAGTCAGAAGAGTGTTTATGGTTTAGAGACGAGTAAAATATAATCAGGAAAATGTCAGTGTTTCCATTACACGCCTTCTCTTTCACCCTAGAGTAGCATGAGTTTATTAGTATGTCCATAAAAATTAATATTCCACTGAAGTCAAACAGAGAACCATAGAGTAAATGTTTACATTTTCCCCAGCTATTAATTCAGTTGTTTCTCGTAAATGGGAGACCTGCTAGGCATGAGCATTTGTAACCCATAGCCTTTTGTAGCTAACTTATTTGGATTATTTTTTCAAGGACTAAACTTAGCTAAGAAATAGTACCTGTAATACACAGGAAGCCAGAAAAGGCTGAGAGAGGAGTTTATTAATTATCCAGCAGCTTTTAGCATGAGGTCATCCCAAGAAGTGTAAACTGTTAAATGAGAGGACGATGGCCAAGAAGGCCTGGATGTTTGCTCTAAAGTGTGCATCCCATCCCTGGTTTATCTCAGCTTCACATCAGATGTGAATAGGGAGCCTGAGAGCAAACACGCTGGAGTCTGCTTCAGAGGAAGTGCTCAAGACAGAGGAACAAGTATTGACTGAACTCCAATTAGTTTTGGCTAATGTAATGGTGAGGAGGCCAAGCCATAAGTAAGGCTTCAAAATTTATGTCAACAGTAGGAAGGCTGACAAAATGACAGTGGAGTCAGGGGAGAAAGGTGAGAGAAAAATGAGGCGAGTTCAGGGTTATAGACAGAAAGGCAGAAAATATCGAGGGGCTAGAGTGTCCTCTTGTTGATCCCCATGGTCGTTCTGCTTACAATGAATCCATGTCCTAACAGTTGACTCCCTGCTTCCTTCCATTGGAATTAGAAGACTTATTTGACTTGCCTCTACTTCTCACTATGATGCTGAGAAAGAAACTCCATTCTTAATATTTATTTCTTTATTCACAAAATAATCATCTGGAAAATGTTCTAAGTAAGTTCATAATAGTACTAAGACCCAATTCACTTATGAAGTTAGGGTCAAGTTGACATGAATGGACCCATGAAACTATGTGGTTACAAATAGCAATAATAATGACATTTATTATGTGCAAGACATGGAAAATTTAGTATTAGTGTGTTATATAACCTGTGCAACACTTGTCTCATTGCTGATCTTTGATCTTGTAGATAATGAATAAGAATAAAAAAAATCTGCTGGGCGGTGGTAGCACACGCCTTTAATCCCAGCACTTGGGAGACAGAGGCAGGTGGATCTCTATGAGTTCGAGGCCAGTCTGGTCTACAAGAGCTAGTTCCAGGACAGGCTCCAAAGCTACAGAGAAACCCTGTCTCAACAAAACAAAAAAACCAAACAACAACAAAATCCACCACTGGAGCTGGAGAGATGGCTCCATAGTGAAAAGCGTTCTCTTCAAGAGGACATGGATTCAATTCCCAACACCTACATAGTAGCTCACACTCATCATCTACAGTAACTCCAGTTCCAGGGAATCTAAGACCTGCTACCTGCCTCTGTGGGTAATGTGGCCTAATGTGCACACATGGTGCACAGGCATACATGAGGACAAAACACTCATACACATAAAATAAAATTGAAGATGTATTTAAACTGTTAAACAATTCTAGCACCTTTCCTGATATACTAATTATTCCAAGATTAGCCATACATTGGACAATCAATTTCTCAAGTGGTTTAAATTTTTGTAGCGATTTTAAAGCTAATTATAAAATTGATATGAAAATGTAAAGAACCTTGAAGATCAAAAATAAATTTTGAAAAATGGGAAAGAAAAGTAAATAAACATTTTGAGAAAGTATATACTTGCTCATTTAATGTTTTAAAGCTGCATTAATGAGATAATCTTGGTGTGGGAAGTCCTTCTGCATATGTGTTGCTTTTATTGATTAATGAATAAAGAATCTATTTTGGCCTGTGATAGGGTAGAATAGAGCTAAGTAGGGAAGATTGAACTGAAAGCTGTGAGGAATAAGGCTAGTCAAAGACCTGCCATGGAGCCGCCAGAGGAAAAAGACACGAGCTGCCAGTTGAAACCTTGCCAGTAGGCCACAAGTCTTGTGGTAAAATAGAAATGGGTTAAATTAAGTTGTAAGAGCTAGCCAATAAGAATCTAGAGCTAATATAAAGACAGATAATCTTTGACTAAATAATATAATAAATGCATTATAGAGCTACATAAATAAGTTTCCAGAGTAGTCCAAATTAATCTACGGCATAGAAGTCAGGTTGGTTTTTGTCTCTAGTTGTAGGTAGGGGATGATTACCTGCAAAGAGGGAGAAAGATTTTATGATGAAGATAATTTACCATCCATAAATGCATCCTGGTAATATGAATGTGTCAATTTATTATAATTCACTCACCCGTCTACTAAAATGTATAGATTATATATACATTTTATTTCAATAAAGGCAATTTAAGAAATTAATCTATATGTTCAATTTATAGGGATAATATTCTGAGACTGATATTCTATTTTGTGTTTGTTGGGGTGAAAATTATTTGCTGACAAGGGGAAAATCTTTCAGCTTATACTGTAGTTTGAGGTAAACAATGAGACCATGAAGTAGGACTATCATTGTACCAGCATTTCTATTGCCTGGTACAACCAAAGAAAAGGAACTGGGCCACAGAGCACACAGCATGAAGTCCAGGTTCTAATTGGTTTTATTTGTCTTGCAGGTCCCATGGCTGTAAAAAAGCACAGTGGATGCTTTGCTTTATAGAAACATTACATCACAGTGAAGGTGCCTGTCAGGGCTGGGGTGGCAAATCATTTCTAATTTGTGTTTAGGAAACTCCGTGTAATGGACTCTAGATTGATTTATCTGACCCTTCTCTTAGAGGAGGATATTTTTTTGAAACATTGACATTAAACAAGCCTTTTCTCTACTCGGAAGGGACATATAATTATATAAGCCTATATTATTATTATTAGAAGAAGAATCTCAAAGAAAGATATGTAGAAAAATTAACTATCTAACAAGATGAATATATTGTCTTCAAATGTTTATAGAAAAGTTAATATATGAGGCACAGGGCTGTTCATAGACCCTGAGTTACTGACGCCACTGTTTGTTCAGTGGAGCCTATAAACGCTAATTTTACACAAATTTTATTCTTTCACTAGGTATCTGTAAACATTTTATTCTTATTATTTCAGATACCTTTAGAAAATAATTACAGTCTAGGTGAGGTAATTATTGACTGTGTAGCTAGCTGATAACGTTCTTGATTCCAATAGAGTTTCCATTTGATTAATGTTGGTGCATTTACTTGTAAATTTTATTATATTTGAAGACTTGGCCATCAGTAAGAGTCAGATAAGAGAGAGAGAGATTTTCAAAAGGGACCTTCAACTGAACTCTATATTCTCTCCGATCCATTTTAGCCATGGAATAAATTGGCATTTTAACTAATTTAAGCATACTTTTGAAAGAATATCAGCTGGATACTGGCAATTTAAGATCTAATCCTATTTCTTCCATCAGCTTGCTGTGTGAGTTTGGCCAGGCATATAGGTCTTTAGGTAGCCTAGAATAAGTATCACTTATAAAGGAGGCAAGCCAAACACATGGAATATGCTTTGCCAATCTTAAATTGCATATCTGGTATTGAGTTTCTGGTTGGGATCTTTATTTAATAAGTAGGACAGTATTCTTTCATGCAAGAAGCAGGCCACTTTACACATCTCTCTCTAAAGAAAACAAGCAAAAAACAAAACAAAAAACCAACCAAATCCATAAAGCAAATTAAGTATCAGAGAGAATTAGAATGTTTATTCTAATGTTGTATACACTCTGGAATGATTAATTTTTTGTCAAATATATTAGCCTATGACTAAATGTATTATAATTTTTTATTTTATTTTTATTTTTATTTTTTTATTTCAGACACTTTTTTATTGTTATTAAAAA
>LOJH01049642.1:0-12820 GCA_001685095.1 Ellobius talpinus
TAGCTAAACTTAATTTCAATACATTATTTAGACTCCTTGAAATAGAATGCTTAGGAAAACTTTTGTTATGTGTTTCTTGCTTAATATTGTTTGTTGCTTGTAGTTTTATATTTGGTATCTGTTCCTATTGTATATAGTTGTATTGGGTTTGGTTCAATCTTGTTTAGACAAAAGGGGGAGATGATGGGGAAGCTCGGCCAATCACGTTTGGCTAGGGTGTGGCCACCTGGGGTGAGGGAAGAAAACCTGGGATTCCATGTGGGCCCGCTCTCTTCTCATGGTGTTTTTGGACATCGGAACTTTTCCCCCTGGTCGTGTGAGTTTTCCCATTTTTAAATTATTAAATTATAGTTGTTTTTGAGCTGGTCTGGTTAATTCTAGTGCACTGGTCAAATACGCTTTCAGACACTAAGCCTCTGGAGCCATAACTCCAATTAAACACTTTATTTTACAAGTTGCCTTGGCCATAGTGATTTATTGTAGCAATAGAAAAGGAACTAATATAGAGTTCCATACATAAAATTATAGTTATATCCAGAAGCATAGTCTTTTTTTCAAAATATGTCTACATATGGAAATCCACTATTTTCTCCTAGAATATTATAATACAACCCATAGGAAATGCTATGATTTTCACAGCAAGATTAGATACATTAAAGCTCTATTTTAAAAATTGTTATTGAAAATAGATTTTTCTCTCATTTATTATATCCCAACCACAATTTTTCCTTGCTCTTTCAACTCCCCTCAATTTCCCCTCTTCCCAAGATCCTAGCCTTCTCAGTTTTATCTACAGAAAAGAGCAGGCCACAATGGGACTAGAAGTGAAGTTTCTTCAACCTTGTTATTTGTGCTATGTGTTTGGAATACTCTCAAGGTTTATGCCTTAGTTTTCCCTCAAGGTTGAAATTATTTCTACTGTCAGAGAAAGTGCTTTTCTCAGTCATTCCCTTAGCATCCCAATAATTACTGCCTCATTTTGCTAATGGCCTAAATTACATTTAGGTCTATCATAACCTTAAACAGAGTAACATTTCATATATGTTTTCTGTGTATCTTCCATTTTAGCAGCATGGTGTCTATATAATATGTCACATGCACACACACACAAACAAAATCAGTTGTTTCTTTTTGTTTACAATTCTATGATGAAATTATAAGTTGGTAGATAGTTTTAGTGTTACATAATACTTAAGAACATTTTTTCCTTTTAAAGTCATTAGCAGCAATGAACATTTCTGTCAAACTTTTATCTCTCATGGATGAATAATAAGTCTGTAAGCACTGTACTTAGTTATATGTGTGTGTTTATAGTTAAAATTAAATCCACCCATTATGATGGCTAACATTGGTTGGAAAGTATTTAAGAAGTAGAAACCTCAATTGAATAAATACTTATTTTCTTCTGGCCAACATTGTCTAGAACTTCCTTTATTAATGATAGATGTGGGTAGGTTAGGCTACTGCGGGCAGTGTCATGTTCAAGAATGCCACTCATATAAGAAAGCAAACTGAGTAAAGCATGAAAAACAATCTAGTAAGCAGATTTTTCCATTGCCTTTTCTTCAGATCCTGCCTATAAGTTGCTCCTTTTAGCTCTTGCTCTGGCTTCACTTGATGATGGAATATAGCTTGAACAATTACAATAAATCCTTTGCTCTTCATGATGCTTTAGCTTTTGTTTTTTTTTCCTGAGCAACAGAAATGACAAAAATGAAATACTGCATGGAGGAACCTGATCCTGTTGCTATGAGGGAGGATTCAGTGAGCTTTAAGAGATTTGACCCTAGGAAAGGCCTTTGAGTACTCGGCACTTAATGAGCTTTTATAAAGTCTTGGAAGATAGAAATGTCCAAAGCCCAGCTACAGAAAAAATAGGCTTGGCTTGTGAAGATTCAAAAGGAAGAAAAAAATTATATCAGGAAAATTTATGTGATTATTTTATTACAAAACTCTGATTTACTGGGAAAAATGATGTTGGTTAGCTGGAACTTGCATGAGTTGTGATTGATTAATAAAAGATCAGCATTATTGAGGGAAAATCTTCCAGGAAATAGTTCCTCAGGATCAGACAGAAATGTTGTTCTCCAGAATGGTCAAATGGGTAGCCAAACTTAGCAAAGTTTGTCACACATGGGTATAGGTTTTGGTTATATTAGACCTAAACAACTGACAAAATCAAGAAAAACAATTCATATTTGTCATTATGAGAATCTGGAAAAGTTACTGGTGGCAGTGTAACCTCAGTGGTAATAGAGACTACAAGACTGAAGAGGTCAAGAAAAAAAGCTGAGGCATTGCACCATGTGGCTGGGCCATAGTACCTAAAGAGAGGCCAGGAACCACTAGTGAAAGTCTTCATTTCAACTGAGAAAATAGTTTATTGGAGATGCTAGGACAATAGGGTGACCACCAAGGACATGACAGATGTTTAATGGAGCCAGTCTGATTCTTTAAGACCAGCTGTATGCATAAGTGTGTAGTTGGCAGAGCAGAGGAAGTAGAGCTGTCTAAGCACTTTGGAAGCCAGGAGATCATGAGTAAATTCCAGATGTTACAGACTAACCTACCTGCTTTGGAATTACAAAGATGGACTTTGTTCAAGTGTGATTGTTTCTTCTCCTCCAGATCTTTCTTTTTGCTGTGAGAGAGTATTTTTCTTTATATCCACACTTAATAGAGTTTGGATATTGTAATGAGATTTTGAAGTTTTAAAACATTGTAAAATTTAAAGAACATGTGACTTCTAATGTTATACTGTATTTTATATTAAGATATCATGTGAGATCCTGGAGACAAATAAGAAAGGAAAGTGCCTAGTATAAAAATGATGAATTTGTGTGTCATGTTGACAATAGGAGACTTGTGTTTGCTTGACTTGGTTATGAACTTGACATACTTGGGGAATGGAAGCTTCAACTAAGGAATACTTCCATTTTATTAGCATGTGAGCATCACTTTGGGGGCATCTCTTTGATTATGATCTATGCAGGAAGGACTCACCCATTGTGGGAAGTATCCTTCATAGGCAGCTGTTCTTGGTTTCATCACTGTTTCAGAGAAGCAAACTAATACAACCACATTACGGAATCCTGGTTCATTGTAGTTTTAGTGTTGATTTTCAACTTCAGTAATGATTTTGAAAATATTTTTGAGAAATTATTGTCATTTTCTATCTGTATTTGATATATTTTCTTATAATATTTTATTCATTTTATTGACCTTTTAATAATTTAATTCATGATATGTAAATTGTCTTTCCACATCTTCCTCCAATTTTGACAATGACACACATGTGTAGAGTGGTTGATTTCATAAACCTATAGTTTACACTTTTATTTTCTCAAATGTAATATAATAACTGCATTTTGATATTTTATGCAAGTCAAATTTAGTATTTATTTTCTCTTCTTTCCCCAAAATTTTTATGAATATATCCCTTCTATTTCTTTCAAAAAATTTACAGTCTTTAAATTCCTGTATAAAGCATATTTCAAATTCAATTTCATGGTGTGAGATGGGAGTTAAAGTCTATTCTTTTTTTCTACTGAGATATCCAGGTATGTATATGGGTGGAAAATGGCACTGTTTCCATAACTACTCAAATGACATTGCCCATTTCAATCAGGGTCATATCACTGAACATGCACTCACTTTGATGTCTTGATATTGTCTATCTTGTATCAGTTTCACACTCTGCTCCAGGTAACTTTGTAATAGGTCTTAAATTATTATACCTTAACACTAAGCAATAAAGTCAAACGTCACATATCTAGTGACCACAAATACATTTTAATCTTATCATAGGCATCAAGGTTTCTCAAAATAGCCCTTTGAAAGTCATTCAGAAGTTGGTCCTGAGATGAAATATATCACAACAGTTATGAATGCTCAGATACAGATGAACAGATTGAACAAGCAAATTCATTTCAGCTTAAGTCACACAGCAGTTAGTCATGATGGATATAAAGTAATGTCATCTCATCAGGAACCATTAAAATAACTGAAAGAGTAATCAAAGGAAAAAATCTTTTAAGATTTTTCATCTTGAGAGATTCCATTCAATATTTTAAAATTAATTTTTCCTTCAATTACCATATTTTCACACACACACATACACACACACAAATCTTACTCCTCCAAAAACTTGTTTAGTTGCTACTTCTGACACACTTATCTGATTACCTACTCCAAAGTCTGTTTTCTCTTCTTTATATGGAAGAATAACTGAAACACAAACTTTTAAAGACAATACAAATAAACAATATATCCAAACCTAAAACTTATGAAAACTTCAATTATGTTCCTATTTAACTTTTTAACTTTTCCTTATCCCCAGCAGTAAATTGATACTGTTTATTCGTTTCTTTTTTTCTGGGTCTTCACTGTCTTCATAGTTTTGTGAAAAGCTTAGTGATGCCTCTCTAGAGGTATCTCCTCAATTGCTGCTAGATTTGGCCTTCTTCTGGTTTCCTTCTGTCTTTCTTCTCAGTTGCCTTGCCCCTACTTTCACCCCTTTGTCATTTTGCAAGTTGCTATAAAGGCCAGGTGAGTTTAAACCCATAGTGGTCATCCTGCATTGCATGACTGGGTTTAAAATAATAGAAGGGATTTTTTTCCTATTTAAGTGAAAAAAACATTAAATTATGACATTGATTTAAGTGGGAAGTGGAACATTTCTTGAATGATCAACCACTATAATTTTTTCTGCCTTGGTATGTGGTAATGTATTTACCAAAAAAGTTACATTTTAAACAACAGAACTTTTTACAAAAGTCTATAACCTTATTATGTAATTAGATATTCATTTTAAGTGCTTAATATGTTCAAATAGCAAAAAATGGCACATAAATTTTAGCGTTCCAACCTGATATTTAACCTCCCCAAATCATTTACCAATTTAGTGAATGTTTAATGGATGAGTAGATGGTCCATAAGTTCTGATGATGAAAGCAAATAAAATTGTAATGAAACAAAGTTGCTTTCAAAGATTTCACACTCTAAAGGAGAAGGGAGCCACTTACAGACTTAATATTTAATTTTACATATTAAAGTTGCATAATTTACAATATAACACTTGCATGTGCTACAGCAGATATGGAGGACAATAGACGTAAAGTAAGTTTGTGCATTGTAGAAAAAGAACAGTATAGTCTAGGTAGAGAAAATGAATATGAATCTTTCAGGATAACATGATTATTTGATTTTATTTATTTTTTCTGAGTATACTGTAAGTCAAGCTACTGCTAGAGTGGATAACAGAGACTATGCTTGTTTGTGTGTGTGTGTGTGTGTAAATGTGCATGAAGAAATACAAAGAAGGGCTATAAAATATCTCATGGTGTCTGATATCCTATTATACTTTGGTTGATGTCTAATTTACTTGTTTTTGTCAGGATTTACCCAGAGGAGTTTAAAAATGATAATATGGCACCAAAAGATTTATAAAAGCTCACACTTATACTCTTATTTATTGAGATTTTTAAGGCAGACATGGTAAAAATAGAGCAATTTACACGTTCCTTATTGTTTGAAAAGTAGAGAAAATAATTTGGAAGACACTGGAGTGGAGACCCCCTCAGCTTTTTTTCTCTCAACCCAACCCCGATTTTCTTACAGTGTTTACCAACATGGGGGCACTTGAGGGTCTCCCTTGTTGTATTCCCACCTCTTCTACGGGGAGAGGAGCCAATGCCCATAAAATCAATTTTCCATGAGGAAGAGGAATCTGCACAGTTTAAAGAATTATTTGTCATCATTATGGCATTGGATTCCATACCAGAGCCATTCAATCTATTCTCTGTTATCCTCTATGCTGTAAACATTTTGCCCAACCTGGCTGAGGCCCATATTAAACTAGACTCTAACCTTATATCCCCTCTTATGACCTTCCTGAGAGTCCATCATATCAATTGTTTAAGAAATTATTTGTCAGGATTCAGGTTTTAGTTTGTGATTCATTGGTTGGTGGGAAGGAGACATTGGGGTAGAAGTTTAATAATTTTGGTTTATGGTTAACAATCTTGTCATTTATTCCTGTTGTGTTTTTTATCAACTATAATTTCACATAAAATTATATGTACTTCTAATGTTTAGAATTCTTTCTTCTAACTTATCCATTTGGTAAACTTGTTGGGACTATTTTGTACCACCTCATTCCAGGTTTCCATTTTTATGCAGCATGAAGGACTTCATTCATACATTTTTTTCCTGTGTTCTGCCTTAAACTTGGAGAGAGCCATGTAGCCTATGGATCAGCAATTGAATGCATGTCCAACACGTCTCTGCCAGGCAAAATATGTGGAGATGACTTCTTACTGGGAAAGAACCAGTGGATGTCATGCAAGCACAAAGCACCGCTGGGACTGTACAGGCTGCATGCTGTCTTCTCTCTCATAATGTTGCTGATATTTTGGGTGGCTTTTATTTTTACTTTGTCAGTCACACATGGTACAGATACAGTCATTCTCAGGAACCCCAGATTTTTCTCCTAAATTTTCTCCCCAGAATTCTATTTTTTGTTGTTGTTTTTTATTTGTTTGTTTTGTTTTTTTTTTGTTTTTCAAGACAAGTTTTCTCTGTAGTTTTGTGCCTGTCCTCTAACTAGCTCTTGTAGACCAGGCTGACTTAGAAGTCACAGAGATTCACCTGCCTCTGCCTCCCAAGTGCTGGGATTAAAGGTGTGCGCCACCACCACCTGGCCAGAAAATTCTTTGAAAGGGGTGCTTCTCAGGTTTCTTGTCTGGAAAAACCAGTTGTCACCCCTGAGAAATTTTCTGATTCAATGTGGAAAGTATCAGAGGCAATAAAAGGTAATGGACAAGTATAAGAATGGGGACATTAAATACATCTCCTAATTATGGGTAAAAACATTTAGATGAAAAAAAGAGTGCCTTATCAAAGTTTGTCTTTAGAGAGGCTTAGGTATGCAGGACCTTTTTGTAAGCCAGGGAAACAGTAGGAAAAATATAAGTTAACTGTATGCATGCAGTTTGTTGCAAATTACCCCTATTTCTGTAACTATGCTTTGGTAAGTTTTAAACAATATTATTCTTCTTAAAAATGTGTACATGTGTTTATCACCTTTTAGCTTTGTAAGAACAGGACATGCCTGGCTCAATATTTGCCAAGCTAACAAAATGTCAAACATTGTTTTTGCTTTAAGTGCTGTTTTAATGTAAAAGTTGAGAAGAAGCTTATTTGCTTTTTCTGGAGGTTAATCTTGGAGGGTGGGGAAAACATGCTTGCTTTTGAACTATAAATAAAGATTGCTCAAGCTACTCATGACTGGCCTCTTGTATGAAACTCTTCTAGTGGCCAGACACATTTCTTCATGCCAACAACCCTTCTCCATTTCAGGACCTGAACCTGGCTGTGGCAGAACATAGCACCACATTTTCTTTAGCTTCCATCCTTGTTTTCTTTCATAAAGTATTTTCCAAAATCTATAAGATTGAGTAACTTCACAAATTTATAGAATGCCAAGACCAATTAATTTGGTGAATTGTCAAAGAAAAATTTAAGGTATAAGGTTTAAGATATATAGAAAGAGATATGATTTCAGTTTAGGGAAATGATAATAGAAGGTCTCTACAATCTCTTCAACTGTGGGTAGTTGGTTAGTTCTACAGTATATGCATAATTATTATCCTATTGAGTTTTTAGTTCAATTAAACAGCTATTGATTACCCCAAATGTGTCACTATTATACCAATGTGGCTCTCTTGTTGGTCCAGTAATTGTTGTGGTTCATATGCATTATAGTTATGTATGACTACTAATTGTTGCTCTCCCTTGGCAGCTCCTATACCACCTTCCAATACTATGAGAGCCAGTCCTCAGGAAGGAGGAGTCCGTATCGGTTTTAGCTTGATTCCTTTAAAGGTTGGATCTGAAGTGTGTGGAGTATTTACTATAGAGTCATACTGTAACATTCAGGAAAGCATCCAGGATACAGACAATAACCTATCTTGTTTTTATTAGATAGCTTATGACTTTGTTGTTGGGATGGGGAGATATTTTTGCAACAGATACAGACTGTTAAAGAGATCCACACTTGTCCAAAGCAGGGAGTTTGGGTGCCATACAACAACTGATACTCCTCAAATGTAAGCTTTACTCCCAAAGCTCACAGAAAATCACAGAAGCAGGGATCGGAAGACTATATGAATTCTAGGACACCTGCTGTGAGATAGTGTGTTGTATATATGACAAGAAAACTTCAATCATGAACTCTCAGCAATATGGTAGTCTGAATAAGGTTAGTATAATGGTAAAACTACTTGATATGTCAATGAGGACAGAGGGCATTCCATGTCATCCTACACCTAAATGAAGATCCAAATGTGGTTAATGCCTTCAAAGACAAGGAAAATTAGTCTTTTCAAAAGGCAAACTAACACATAGATTGGACAATCTCCATTGGTTACTCACAGACAAATATACATATGACCAAAGCTAAATGTATTAAATAGACTATATATACATGTGTAAATACATATATATTACAAAAATAATTAGAAAGGAGAATTTGGGAAATGGGAATATGGGAGGAAGTAGAGGCAGAAAGATAAGCAGAGTTGATATAGATATTGTGCTCGTATGCAACGTTTTAAAATATAAAATTATTAAAAACAATACAGGAATTCTAGGGCTGAGAGTGAAATATAATTAGTATATTGTTTAGGATTTAAGGAGGATATCTCTTTATTGGCATCTCAAGTACCTTGAAAGTTACAAAAAAGAAAACATGTAGTAATGTCATTTCTAATTTTAAAGGAAATAAGTTGTCAAATAAGCAACTGCCTAAATGCACATCCTACTTAAATGGTGTCATAACCCTATGTGTGAACAAAATGGTTTCCAAATACAAAAAAATTCTTTACAAAATTGTGTTCCTGAAAGAACATGTGTCATTTCATGCCTAGTAATATTTCCAGTGTAAACTCTGTAATGTAAAACAGTAAGTTCAGAGAATTGTCAAAAGACTTCAGTCTTCAGCTTCAAATGGGCCTCAAGAAATATGCTAAATGGAAATGACTCCTAGGAATTTTCTGTGAAATTTGAATGGATTTGATATCACTTTTCAGGAACTCAGGCTTTATTTAGTTTTGTAAGTATATTTGGCTTGTGGAAAACCATAAACCTCAAGAGAACAGATGCCAAACCATGCTTTGAATAAAAGACACAATGTGCTGATTTATTCTGAGGAGCAGAGAGCCAGAACTTTAGAATTTCACTTTAGATTGTAGTCTGAAATGAAAAAAGCTCTTTAAGAATTGAAATAAATAGACATGATGGAATTTTTTAGGAAGAAAATCACCCAAAGAAAATGGGAACAATACCTACAAATTTTGTGCTATACATATATATAGAACACATGTGATAGGATTATAATAGAATATATATATACACTTTTTAAAAACATTACTGGCATATGAATGCATTTGTAAATCAATGTATTCTACATAGACATATTTCACGTAAAGCATAAATAACTAGAGCTTTTATTTAAATGGTACATTTGAACATGCATAATACAATCCACTTCTAGAAATCTGAGAATATGCAAATGAATGTAACATTTAAAACTGACTTTATTCTATGTTCTGAAATGAAAGTTCAATACTAACTTACATAAATGACATAAATTTTAGTAGTGCCACTCAAATACAACAAGTATGTGAGATATAACTCCAATATTTATAAAAGCATCAAGAAATTACTTCAATCAACAAAAGATAATTGTTTTCTTTACTAGCTAGAGGCATATGAGAAGGTCTTCACAAGGTCTTTTCAAAAAGAAAGTTTGAAATAGAAAAGTTTAAAAGTAAAAACAATTACATATTTATTTTTTTAACCTGAAGTATCATGAATAATATATTTGTGCATCTGAGCATCTACAATTGATAGAAATTCAAAGTTCCTCAAAACATAAGTTAAGTAACCATTTTTAAATATTGCACCATTACATGTATACTGAAAATTCTGAGAATAAAACACATAAAATGATCTTCATATTCTTTCTAGATATTTGTTTAATTAAATATTACTGACAGCAATGAAAGGAAACTGAATCCAATCTTGATTGCATTGGGTATTACTGGACCCAGAAATCAGGTTGGGACTGGTGAAGAAAACACTTATGCGCAGAGTGTGCAAGAAAGGAAACAAGTAGAAAATGCACCTAGAAGTATGGAGGCCCGAAAATAGGAGCCTATTTTCACATTGACCAAAGGTCAGAGAGTTGGAACTTATCTCCAGTTCCTTCAAGGTTTTCGTGCTTCTTCCTCAAACCAAGGTCCCACCTAGATTCAGACTCTAGAGTTATGCTCCAGGCATAGAGAAGTAGATACCTTCCTACCTCAAACAAAAGTCTAAGGATCCCACTAGGTTCCAGTTCCTTCAAGGAGTCAACTTTGGGTTCCACCCAGAGAGTGGTTGCCTACAGAATGTTTTGGTCTAGGGTGAGTGTGACTTGTTTTGTTCTAGCAACAGAATGTAGACTGTGACCTTCAACTGGTATGTTCATTTTGTTGTGTCATGGTAATGTAGTTTTTGTCTTACTCCTACCTTTTGGGGTCAGGAGTATTTTAGGAAGTTGGAAATTAAATGTGGACAAATTTCAGTACTCACTGGAATTTCCTCTCAATACTATTCTATGTTTCTCTGTTTTTATTATTTTCATTCTTTTCTTCATATTCTTTACTATATTTCTAAATCCCCATCCCTCTACCCAGGCAAGAAATAATTTTGACAAGGCTGGTCCCCAACACAGAAATGTAGCAGGTGATTTATCACATTCCTTTAAGGGGTAGACTACTGAAGTTCAGTATTTGGCTCTTTGGTCCCTAGTCAGATTCACCCTCTGAAGAGAAACTGGGAATCCTTTGAGTTTGAATGATGGTGGAAAACTTTAGAATTCTTATCAAAACAAAATGGAGTCTTTTATTTAGTTAAGATACCACAAAACTCCTATCATGGGTTTGACAGACATGGCCTAGAATAAGGACTACATTATGCTTGCCTTCCCTAAGCTTAAAATGAACTTTTGGGTGATTTCAGGAAAGTGCTTATTTTCCAGAAAAAAATTAAAAACCCTTTCACAGAAAAATATTTATCTCATACGCAAGGTGTATTATATAATAATAAATAACACAGAAAAATAAACAACAAAACTTTTTCCTTAGTACCAGGAAAAATTTTGTAAAACATTAGGAAGCAATTATAGCCAACAAAGTACTCAGACTTGGCAAGCTCTCAGAGAAGGAATATCAGTTTTTCAAATTTCACTGGGTCTATCAACCATACTCGAGGCAGGCCGCGTGCTCCAAAGTCAGATAACCCAAGTTGGACTCCATGGGCTTTTTTTCATATTTTTAAACGAGAAAGACAATTAATTGTATGTGTAAGGAGGTGGGGGTTATTAGGGAGGATATGGGGACAAAGATCGAAGTATATTACATGAAATTCTGAAACAATGAAAAAAATCATTATTAAAAGACAAAGAAAGGTCAAACTGGTCCCCTAGATATGATGACAAAAGCAGGGGTTGAGGTGATGTGCAGAAGGAAGTTTTTGAAAGTCTTTGCAGGGTGTGTATCCTGCAGCAGCAAGAAGGCAAGGGCATGCAATCTGCACAGGGGATTCATGTGATAACATGTAATACTCAAACATAAACTGAGAAGCATAAAACATGTTTCAAATATCTGAACCTTAGAGCTGTCAGTTTATGAGTTTAGGCTTTTTAAAGCTATTAAGTAAGGATATTAGATAAGCCTAGGGTTGCAGTTGGTAGTTTTCAAAACTCTTAGTATATTATAGAAGTCATGTAATGCAGACTTTCATGGAAAATATTCTCTAGAGCAACTATACTGTTTGATTATATGGGACAAATACAATAGCAACTAGCTATATGTGGTTTGAAGCATCTGAAATGCTATTATAAAAACTCATGTGCTTACAATAGACTTCAACATCTTAGTATAAGAGGAAGTAAAATAAATGTAATTAATTTTCACAGTGTTACTGGTTGAAATATTCATGAAGTTAAGAAAAATAACAAATTTTACTTAAGGAAGAATTTATTATTTAAAACGTTTTAGGGTAAGACGTATATAAGGTTAAAAGGATATTCCAGGAAACAGGCTCAGAAATTAGAAGATCAAAAGCTGACTGTCTGAAGAATAATGAACACTGGGGTGGGGAGAGCATACACCTACCTAATGATGAGGAAGAACTGGGAACAAATTAAATCACATCATCATTTTGTGTGAAGTAGCATGAATTCCCGAAACAGTAAGAATCTATATTCAATGGTAAACATAAATAATTTGCAATGTTAAATTAAAAGGTTGTTTCCATTGTTGTGAATGATATTTTACGTTATTGGTGACATTGTCCCATTAACACTTATAGATTACAAAGATAATGTCTTCCATTAGTGCAGACAAAGAGTCCGCTGTTTATGGAATTGATTTCTTTTGCAGCTTTGAGTTTAATCTACTTATTAGGAGTGCAAAAACAACTACCTCCCCATTTTTTTAAATAGAAAGATAACATTCATTAAATTTTATTTATTTCTCAAAATATAATTTAAATTTTATTCTAAAATGTTTATTGTAAAAATTTTTTGTACTTTTGTAATATTTAAAATATAAAAGTAATTTGAAACTCAAAAGGCATCTGTGTGTTTTCAGTGAAATGTATGTTTCCTTTTCAGTAATTATCTAGCTTATTGCTTTCTGGATTGTCAATTTATTTTTTTATATTTATTTATTTATTTATTATGTATAGAATATTCTGTCTGTGTGTATGCCTG
>LOJH01049646.1:0-12818 GCA_001685095.1 Ellobius talpinus
CAATTGAAATCCTCACTAAGACAAGACCCAATTCCCACTTTTCTTTTTCTTTTTGAGGGAATGGAGGAGCTTGTAACTCTAGACTGGGAAGGCAGAGCCAGGATCTCCACAGCAAGCTGGCTAGTGAGGCTGGCCCTATTGATGAGTTTTGCTTTGATGGAGAGACCCTGCCTCAAGGAGTGTGGTGGAAGAGCAACGGAGAGTGACTCAACATCAACCTTGGGTTTCCATCTACACATGCAGAAGTATGTGTGCGCGCACACACACACACACACACACACGAATGTCTGGTGGGTGGGGTCACTTTCTTGCTATTTTATTTTATTCCAGATTCTCTTAAGGCCTCCTTTTCATATGTTCAAGATGCTTTCAGGACGGAAACACTGATATTGGGGAAGATGGGACTTCAGTAACAGCGTGGTTTATACTTGGCGTGTACAAGAAGTCAAGACCAACAGTTCTCTGGCAGACCTGTCCCCTCCCTGTACCTGAACCCAGTACCTTACTTCATATAACCAGTGGATGAAGTCAGTTTAGTGCTTCTAAGTCCCATCAAGGCTTTGGAAAGGTTAGGCCTCACACACACATAAATTTCCACATGAACTTTGCCTACGCTAGGTCTCGTGGAAGAGGGGAATGAGGCACAGTGACAATCAAGCTGCCCTGTTCTGTGTGGCCTTGTTACCCCAACAGAGCCACCTGTGAAGGTGGAACACTCCCCCACGTAATCCAAGGCCTCTATCTGCACAGAGGCTCCTCATACGGGAGAACATGCTCGCTCATATCCTCAGGGGAGCAAGGGCAGAGGTGAGCCGTGAAGATGTCAAGGAACTCAGCGGGGAGGCACTGGGTGTGTAGTGAGACAACAGAGAGGAGCTTTGAGAGTGAAGAAGACGCCTCCAGAAGGTGTTAGCTGAGCAGGACGGGGAGGCAGAGTGAATCAGGCAGGGGAGACAGCGTGTGCAAAGGTCCTGGGCAAGCAGGACAGGCAGGCATTTTGCCATAACTTGTTGGTGGTTTATTCTCAGATCTGATCTTCATGTTGGGCTGAATGCTTCCTGAGAGCCAAAGACACATCTCAGTTCATCAGCCTAGGCTTCCAGCACCTAGAAACCTGACACACTTGAAAATCCTTAGTGATAATGAATGGGTCAGAAATGTCTAGAAAAACCAGCCACATACTAGGAGCTCTTGAGAGCCCTGCTCCATCCATCGCTGCTTCTTATTCATTCATTCATTCGTTCGTTCGTTCATTCGTTCGTTCGTTTGTTTGTTTGGTGTGTGTATGTGCTTGCATGTGTGCATGTTCGTGTAACTGCATGCATGTGGCAACCAGAAGACAGCCCCTAAAAGTCAGATCTCTTCTTCTGCCACATTGGTTCCAGGGAATGAACTCAAGTTAGCCATTTCGAAGGTCCACCTGCTGCTTCTTCATGTTGACGACTTCTTCCCTTTCATTGGAACTCTGGGTCCCCTTCTGTAAAACACAAGCAGGAGATCAGTGGGCCAAGAAGCCATTTTCAAACAAACTCTCTGTTAAAACTTCAAGGCCCAGCAGTACAGGAAGCAGTCGATGCCCATGTGCTCTGGGTTTAGCATGTGCCCAGTCCCCATCTCTCTGCTGTTGGGAATCGAACCCAGGACCTTGAGCACGCTAAGCACATGTTCTACCACTGAGCTCCATGCCAGCCCCCACATAACCCTTAATGACATTAACTCTAACACCCATTAACACACTCAACATCAGGCCCGGCATGCACTCTGCAACTGGCCCAACTGAGTGGCAAAGAGGATGACAGTGGGTGGCCAAGGGGAGTCTGCTCAGGGTGGAGCTTCACCCTCTGTGTTTCCCTCTTCCTAAGTGAAGCATACGGCATGTTGGGGTACAGGAAGAACTGCCCCAAGGCGGGGAAAGTGCCCCGTGCACCCCCACATTGCACGGCTTGCTGTCACAGACCCTCTTGCTACATATGTTACTAATCATTGCAGAGGCAATATCTGCATTTACACAGCAGTGCCCCAGGTTTAGCTAGTTTGGAGTCAAGCTAACAAATTTGTAGCTATTAAGAAACACAAATCACCCTGGTAGGTTTTAAATTCTGTAAACGCAAGGGCTTCCCTGTTAAGACCAAGGCTACAACCCGGAGCAATTAGAGTCTAAGTGTGTGAGTGGGGAGATAAGCAGAGATACAGGCCCCAGCCTCTACCCCGAGATCCTAGGTTAGAAAGAAGTGCATTAGAAGACGGCCACAGGGCTATTTTATCTCTCATTGTCTAGTTTGCAAAATTAGGGAGAAAAATAAGCAACTCTTGGTGTGTCTTCCAAAGAGACAGTTGAATCTTAGAGTCCTGATTTTTACTACTGAATTTCCCTGCTTGGTTACTAATGACAGCTAATTATGGGGTAATCATGAAAGGCTGGGCATGGGAAGGCTGCTGGACTGTGGGGGATGGTCAGACACTTGTCTTGAGACCGCTCCTAGTAAGGGTGGGGTAGCTGAGGGGACCCCACCCTGTGCACTAATCCTGGTGAAGTCATCACACTCTGCAGCTGAGACTTGCCAGCTCTGAGACATGACGTTATAAGGCATCCGCTAAAACCGGAAAAGCTGCCGCAATCAAGGGTAACAAGGGCTATCTTCTGGGAGGAGTAGCCACCTGGGCAGGGCTTTCCCAGCTGAGGGTGCAGCCGAGTGAGGGAGAGGTACCTTAGGCAGACTCTGAACTCAGCACCTCTGAGGCAGGACACACGAACAATCGAAGGAATCCCTGATTCCTGCCCTTGTCCCGTTTTTAATAGCGTCCACTAAACAAGCTGCCCTTTTGAACTGTGTTTGCACTGAACTTCTGTTCTCTGTAACCAAGGGAAGGCCACTCCCGAACCTACTTAGGCTAGACTTCTGGGCTTCCCTTGCAGTGCTTGGGCCCAGTGTTCAGACACAACAGTCCCCTGACATTAGGTGTATAGAAGGTGTGGAGTGGACCTGATCTGGGTTCATCCGCCCCCCTTGGAGCATGGCTTCCCCTAAAATATGCCCCCAGGACTTAGCACAACTGACTCCATAATAGAAGTACCTACCATTCAGGCTGTGGAATCTGGCACATAGACAGTACCACCGGCCAAAACAAAAACAAAGACCTAATCCATCAAAGTTCGTAGCTCTAGGAAAGTCCCTAAATCTACTAACCTTGCTTTTCTGTAGTTCTACTTCTGGCTAGCTGTTTGTGCTGAGGTGTGTCAACCAGGACATGGTTTTGGTGCTTAAACGCTCACCTGAGAAAGGCTCAGGATTGCACTGGGGTCCTGAACACCCAGTGCAGTCACCAGTCAGTTAATAAAGACTTTCTACTGGCTTAAACCTATGTCTGAGTAGTCATCTCTGGTAAAGCCTCACAACATCCCAGCTGGCCACCTTGGAGCATGTTGGTGATACAAAAAAAGCTTAGGAGGGTATAGTCACTCTGTCCCTATCTTGACTACAGATCCTTTTAAGTGGGACATGGAGCATGAGGCTCAGGACAAGGACCATGGAGAGATACTTGGGTCACAAGCAACCGGACACATTGGACCCCTGGGTTCTCCCTAGCTTAGGTCAGGAAGAACACAAGCCATAAACACAAAAGAAGGCAGGACAGTTGAGTGTCTGTGCATCACTGCAGACAGTTGGGGCTAGAAAGGGAGCTTGCTTTTTACCTGCAGCCTTCTTCCCAGGTCTCTTCCCCCTCTTGGCTGTGTTGCTTGGGGTGACATGTTCAAGAGAGCAATCTCCGGAGAAAGGAATGGGATAGCTGGGGGGGTCTCTTTCAGAATATTCCAACTGAAGCTGTAGAGGGTTCTTCCTAATTAAAACCCTGCCTCCAGGAGGGAGGGGAAAGGTTAAAGTTCACAAGGCTAGCAAAACAAAGTCTTGGAACATTCTGGAAATCCCTTCCCCGGCTTTATAAAAGGAATAAACAATGTGTGGGGAAGAAGCCTCTGGCCAGGCCCGCTGCAGAAGGGAAGACATCTTGTACACTCTGAGCTGCTGCAAGCTGTGCAGAGAACATCAGGGCTGCAGTTTCAGTGAGCTGTGGTTGTCACCTGTGCTAGGGTGGACTTTCTGGTTATGCAGCTGCTTTTGAGTCACCCATGGTCCTCCACATAACCTCTCACCCATGCTTTGGTTAGCAGACCCAAGGTGGTCTTTGGTGCAATCATTTCATTGGACTGTTGAGGGCTCCCCTGCTGGGCTGAGTTGACCTGTTGTGTTGCATCTCCCTAGAGTCTGTCACACAACAGAACCCTGGGAAGGAGTCTCCTGGTACTGGCCTGGGTCCTTAGTTCGTCCTCGAGACATCTGAGGCCAGGAGGGTAGGATAGGCTGATTGGCTGGGCCTGGGTCATGTGCTCAGCTCTGGGTTCGAGGATTGCTGGAGCTTGTATTGGTTACTCTGCTGTTGCTGCGTTAAAACACTAAGACCAAAAAAACAGCTTAAGAAGCAGAGTTTATTTTAGCATACAGTTCCAGAAGGCTAGAGTCCATCATTGCAATAGGCATGGAACTCACAGTAGCAGGAGCAGGAATCTGGCTATTCACATCTTCATCCATAAACAAGAAGTAGAGAGAAAGAACGGAAGTGAGTGAGGCTATCGAGTATTCTGGTGCCATCCGTCCTCCAGTTCTGCCTCCCCAAACTGTGCCAGCAACTGGGGACCATGTGCTTAATTATATGCGTCTCTGAGGGACATTTCTTACTCAGACCACAACAGTTGAACAAAGAACCCATGTGCCAGAGGTGATGATGAGATTTCACAGAAGGAGCCGAGCTGTCACCCATGAATCCCACATGTCAATCACGTGTCCATCTCCACACACTTCACATTATGTCAGGACGTGTTAGCTGGTGAGCATCAGTTCTGCCATGATCAGCAGAACCTATGAAAAGTAAGCACCCAGGGCGTGATGTCAAGGCTCCCTTGGAGTGTCCAGTAATATATAAACGCCAGCAATACTCAGGGCAGTGCTTTACAGGGCTCTACTACATGTTATTGAAGATGTGGGAAAGCCTCTGACTTCTTAGCAAAGGACAAATGAGATGGATGTCATTGGAGGACGCTTAAGCCTCCTGCAGTAGGGAAAACTGGGTGAAGAGTGTGGAGGATGGGGGGAAGTGGAAAGGCCTTTTTCTTGCCAGCACTGCCATTGGAAAAGACCCAGGAAGCCTCAAATGCCTGGGAAAGATGAGCGGTGGAGCTGCGTGCGTGGGAGTTTTCCTACACAACTCCTCGGGCGTGCTTGGGTTTTTTCTTTTCTACAGAAGAAAACATGTCATAGCTAATGGTGTTTGCTAGATTTTTGTTTCAGTAAAGAAATATGCAAAAGACCCACTTTGTGAGCCATTAAGTGAAAGCCATCTGAGGGAACACGTGTTCTCAGTCATGCATTACCCCTTTAATAAGAAGAGGCTCATGGGAAGGTTGCCCAAGTTAACTAGTGGTAGACTAAAATAGGAAGCTCAGAATGTGTGGGGGGTGTGTGTATGTGTGTGTGTGTGTGAGCATGTCACGTGGGTGGATAAAAGGCAGGTTATTTAATAGATAGTATTAGATTAACCAAGACAAGGCTCCTGCCTAACTACCTTACAGAAAGGTGACCTCCAATGAATTTGAGCTAAAGGAGGTGAAAGAGCAGAGAGATGCCAACAGAAGAAACAGGGTGATGCCTTTGTGCTCCATAGAGATTCTTTTAAAAAAATTTTTTTTTCCGAAGCACAAGCTGAAAGGCAAGAGGACAAGTACTGAATCAATGTGGCACCTCACAAGGAAAGCATTTTTTAAAATGTAGTACCAGGGGCCAGAGATGGCTCAGTGGCTAAGATCTTGGCTGCTCTTGCAGAGGACAAGTTCAATTCCCCGTACCCACGAGGCAACTCGCAACCCCTGACAACCTCAGCTCCAAGGTAGAGGACACCCTTTTCTGGCCTCAGAGGGTACAGCACACATATGCACACATATATACATATACACACATACATTTTAAAAATTAATTTTAAACAGCTAGCAGGAGGAGAGAATACAAGACTGACAAACTGTCTGGAAGGGCCAGGGCTCCAATGTTTACACCATCACTTTTCACTGGAAATGGAATGTGCCTTGTAATATTGATAATGCATGTAACTGGAACATGCATTGTAACACTGACAATTAAAACTCTCTGCAATGGCTTCCCAGTTCCAGAGCTGAGTCATCCTGCATGACTTGGCACTTTGTACCTGTGACCAATGTCCTCATTCCTCTCCACCCTGCCCCAGTCAATTCTATGCTCTGTGTGTATGTCTTTGATTTCCCTAGATCCCCATGTCAGTGAATTTACATGGTGCTTGTCTTTTGGTGCCTGGATTATTCAATCTAACATAATGTTTTCCCACATTAATGCAAATGTCAGGTTTTTCGTTTTAAGGCTCAGTGATATTTCGGTGTGTGCCCATGCATACCACAGTGTACTTAGCCAATGATGATGTGAAAATGAGTCGCTTCCCTGTCTGGGCTGTTGTGAAGAATCTCCCAGTAGGATCAGGAGTAGAACTCATCCTGGTGCATTGATTTTGATCCATCTGGATGGAGGACATGGCTGAGTCACAAGATAGTCATGGTTTTCCATGATGGCTGCATGAATGCAATTCTATCAACATTTTTCAGAAGTTCTCTTTTCTCCACCTCTTCCTCCAACCTGGGAGTTTTGTTCTGTTTTTTGTTTGTTTTGTTTTGTTTAAGTTGTGGCTATTCTAACAAATGGGACATGATACCTTGTCGTAGCATGAGCACTTGTTGGCTTGTGTGTATGTGCGCCATATGTGTGCCATGTCCTTGACAGCCAGAGAGGAACATTGCATTCCTTGGAACTGGACTTCCAGACAGTTGCAAGCCTGCAAGCAGGTGCTGAAAACTGAACCCAGGTCCTCTGCAAGAGCAGCCAGTGCTCTTAACCACTGAGCCATCTCTGGCCCCTGGTACTACATTTTAAAAAAATGCTTTCCTTGTGAGGTGCCACATTGATTCAGTACTTATCCTCTTGCCTTTCAGCCTGTGCTTCGGAAAACAATTCTTTTTAAAAGAATCTCTATGGAGCACAAAGGCATCACCCTGTTTCTTCTGTTGGCATCTCTCTGCTCTTTCACCTCCTTTAGCTCAAATTCATTGGAGGTCACCTTTCTGTAAGGTAGTTAGGCAGGAGCCTTGTCTTGGTTAATCTAATACTATCTATTAAATAACCTGCCTTTTATCCACCCACGTGACATGCTCACACACACACACACATACACACACCCCCCACACATTCTGAGCTTCCTATTTTAGTCTACCACTAGTTAACTTGGGCAACCTTCCCATGAGCCTCTTCTTATTAAAGGGGTAATGCATGACTGAGAACACGTGTTCCCTCAGATGGCTTTCACTTAATGGCTCACAAAGTGGGTCTTTTGCATATTTCTTTACTGAAACAAAAATCTAGCAAACACCATTAGCTATGACATGTTTTCTTCTGTAGAAAAGAAAAAACCCAAGCACGCCCGAGGAGTTGTGTAGGAAAACTCCCACGCACGCAGCTCCACCGCTCATCTTTCCCAGGCATTTGAGGCTTCCTGGGTCTTTTCCAATGGCAGTGCTGGCAAGAAAAAGGCCTTTCCACTTCCCCCCATCCTCCACACTCTTCACCCAGTTTTCCCTACTGCAGGAGGCTTAAGCGTCCTCCAATGACATCCATCTCATTTGTCCTTTGCTAAGAAGTCAGAGGCTTTCCCACATCTTCAATAACATGTAGTAGAGCCCTGTAAAGCACTGCCCTGAGTATTGCTGGCGTTTATATATTACTGGACACTCCAAGGGAGCCTTGACATCACGCCCTGGGTGCTTACTTTTCATAGGTTCTGCTGATCATGGCAGAACTGATGCTCACCAGCTAACACGTCCTGACATAATGTGAAGTGTGTGGAGATGGACACGTGATTGACATGTGGGATTCATGGGTGACAGCTCGGCTCCTTCTGTGAAATCTCATCATCACCTCTGGCACATGGGTTCTTTGTTCAACTGTTGTGGTCTGAGTAAGAAATGTCCCTCAGAGACGCATATAATTAAGCACATGGTCCCCAGTTGCTGGCACAGTTTGGGGAGGCAGAACTGGAGGACGGATGGCACCAGAATACTCGATAGCCTCACTCACTTCCGTTCTTTCTCTCTACTTCTTGTTTATGGATGAAGATGTGAATAGCCAGATTCCTGCTCCTGCTACTGTGAGTTCCATGCCTATTGCAATGATGGACTCTAGCCTTCTGGAACTGTATGCTAAAATAAACTCTGCTTCTTAAGCTGTTTTTTTGGTCTTAGTGTTTTAACGCAGCAACAGCAGAGTAACCAATACAAGCTCCAGCAATCCTCGAACCCAGAGCTGAGCACATGACCCAGGCCCAGCCAATCAGCCTATCCTACCCTCCTGGCCTCAGATGTCTCGAGGACGAACTAAGGACCCAGGCCAGTACCAGGAGACTCCTTCCCAGGGTTCTGTTGTGTGACAGACTCTAGGGAGATGCAACACAACAGGTCAACTCAGCCCAGCAGGGGAGCCCTCAACAGTCCAATGAAATGATTGCACCAAAGACCACCTTG
Source organism: Ellobius talpinus (assembly GCA_001685095.1). NCBI lineage: Eukaryota > Metazoa > Chordata > Mammalia > Rodentia > Cricetidae > Ellobius > Ellobius talpinus. The sequence continues at coordinate 8,645 of LOJH01049646.1, forward strand.
GGTCTGCTAACCAAAGCATGGGTGAGAGGTTATGTGGAGGACCATGGGTGACTCAAAAGCAGCTGCATAACCAGAAAGTCCACCCTAGCACAGGTGACAACCACAGCTCACTGAAACTGCAGCCCTGATGTTCTCTGCACAGCTTGCAGCAGCTCAGAGTGTACAAGATGTCTTCCCTTCTGCAGCGGGCCTGGCCAGAGGCTTCTTCCCCACACATTGTTTATTCCTTTTATAAAGCCGGGGAAGGGATTTCCAGAATGTTCCAAGACTTTGTTTTGCTAGCCTTGTGAACTTTAACCTTTCCCCTCCCTCCTGGAGGCAGGGTTTTAATTAGGAAGAACCCTCTACAGCTTCAGTTGGAATATTCTGAAAGAGACCCCCCCAGCTATCCCATTCCTTTCTCCGGAGATTGCTCTCTTGAACATGTCACCCCAAGCAACACAGCCAAGAGGGGGAAGAGACCTGGGAAGAAGGCTGCAGGTAAAAAGCAAGCTCCCTTTCTAGCCCCAACTGTCTGCAGTGATGCACAGACACTCAACTGTCCTGCCTTCTTTTGTGTTTATGGCTTGTGTTCTTCCTGACCTAAGCTAGGGAGAACCCAGGGGTCCAATGTGTCCGGTTGCTTGTGACCCAAGTATCTCTCCATGGTCCTTGTCCTGAGCCTCATGCTCCATGTCCCACTTAAAAGGATCTGTAGTCAAGATAGGGACAGAGTGACTATACCCTCCTAAGCTTTTTTTGTATCACCAACATGCTCCAAGGTGGCCAGCTGGGATGTTGTGAGGCTTTACCAGAGATGACTACTCAGACATAGGTTTAAGCCAGTAGAAAGTCTTTATTAACTGACTGGTGACTGCACTGGGTGTTCAGGACCCCAGTGCAATCCTGAGCCTTTCTCAGGTGAGCGTTTAAGCACCAAAACCATGTCCTGGTTGACACACCTCAGCACAAACAGCTAGCCAGAAGTAGAACTACAGAAAAGCAAGGTTAGTAGATTTAGGGACTTTCCTAGAGCTACGAACTTTGATGGATTAGGTCTTTGTTTTTGTTTTGGCCGGTGGTACTGTCTATGTGCCAGATTCCACAGCCTGAATGGTAGGTACTTCTATTATGGAGTCAGTTGTGCTAAGTCCTGGGGGCATATTTTAGGGGAAGCCATGCTCCAAGGGGGGCGGATGAACCCAGATCAGGTCCACTCCACACCTTCTATACACCTAATGTCAGGGGACTGTTGTGTCTGAACACTGGGCCCAAGCACTGCAAGGGAAGCCCAGAAGTCTAGCCTAAGTAGGTTCGGGAGTGGCCTTCCCTTGGTTACAGAGAACAGAAGTTCAGTGCAAACACAGTTCAAAAGGGCAGCTTGTTTAGTGGACGCTATTAAAAACGGGACAAGGGCAGGAATCAGGGATTCCTTCGATTGTTCGTGTGTCCTGCCTCAGAGGTGCTGAGTTCAGAGTCTGCCTAAGGTACCTCTCCCTCACTCGGCTGCACCCTCAGCTGGGAAAGCCCTGCCCAGGTGGCTACTCCTCCCAGAAGATAGCCCTTGTTACCCTTGATTGCGGCAGCTTTTCCGGTTTTAGCGGATGCCTTATAACGTCATGTCTCAGAGCTGGCAAGTCTCAGCTGCAGAGTGTGATGACTTCACCAGGATTAGTGCACAGGGTGGGGTCCCCTCAGCTACCCCACCCTTACTAGGAGCGGTCTCAAGACAAGTGTCTGACCATCCCCCACAGTCCAGCAGCCTTCCCATGCCCAGCCTTTCATGATTACCCCATAATTAGCTGTCATTAGTAACCAAGCAGGGAAATTCAGTAGTAAAAATCAGGACTCTAAGATTCAACTGTCTCTTTGGAAGACACACCAAGAGTTGCTTATTTTTCTCCCTAATTTTGCAAACTAGACAATGAGAGATAAAATAGCCCTGTGGCCGTCTTCTAATGCACTTCTTTCTAACCTAGGATCTCGGGGTAGAGGCTGGGGCCTGTATCTCTGCTTATCTCCCCACTCACACACTTAGACTCTAATTGCTCCGGGTTGTAGCCTTGGTCTTAACAGGGAAGCCCTTGCGTTTACAGAATTTAAAACCTACCAGGGTGATTTGTGTTTCTTAATAGCTACAAATTTGTTAGCTTGACTCCAAACTAGCTAAACCTGGGGCACTGCTGTGTAAATGCAGATATTGCCTCTGCAATGATTAGTAACATATGTAGCAAGAGGGTCTGTGACAGCAAGCCGTGCAATGTGGGGGTGCACGGGGCACTTTCCCCGCCTTGGGGCAGTTCTTCCTGTACCCCAACATGCCGTATGCTTCACTTAGGAAGAGGGAAACACAGAGGGTGAAGCTCCACCCTGAGCAGACTCCCCTTGGCCACCCACTGTCATCCTCTTTGCCACTCAGTTGGGCCAGTTGCAGAGTGCATGCCGGGCCTGATGTTGAGTGTGTTAATGGGTGTTAGAGTTAATGTCATTAAGGGTTATGTGGGGGCTGGCATGGAGCTCAGTGGTAGAACATGTGCTTAGCGTGCTCAAGGTCCTGGGTTCGATTCCCAACAGCAGAGAGATGGGGACTGGGCACATGCTAAACCCAGAGCACATGGGCATCGACTGCTTCCTGTACTGCTGGGCCTTGAAGTTTTAACAGAGAGTTTGTTTGAAAATGGCTTCTTGGCCCACTGATCTCCTGCTTGTGTTTTACAGAAGGGGACCCAGAGTTCCAATGAAAGGGAAGAAGTCGTCAACATGAAGAAGCAGCAGGTGGACCTTCGAAATGGCTAACTTGAGTTCATTCCCTGGAACCAATGTGGCAGAAGAAGAGATCTGACTTTTAGGGGCTGTCTTCTGGTTGCCACATGCATGCAGTTACACGAACATGCACACATGCAAGCACATACACACACCAAACAAACAAACGAACGAACGAATGAACGAACGAACGAATGAATGAATGAATAAGAAGCAGCGATGGATGGAGCAGGGCTCTCAAGAGCTCCTAGTATGTGGCTGGTTTTTCTAGACATTTCTGACCCATTCATTATCACTAAGGATTTTCAAGTGTGTCAGGTTTCTAGGTGCTGGAAGCCTAGGCTGATGAACTGAGATGTGTCTTTGGCTCTCAGGAAGCATTCAGCCCAACATGAAGATCAGATCTGAGAATAAACCACCAACAAGTTATGGCAAAATGCCTGCCTGTCCTGCTTGCCCAGGACCTTTGCACACGCTGTCTCCCCTGCCTGATTCACTCTGCCTCCCCGTCCTGCTCAGCTAACACCTTCTGGAGGCGTCTTCTTCACTCTCAAAGCTCCTCTCTGTTGTCTCACTACACACCCAGTGCCTCCCCGCTGAGTTCCTTGACATCTTCACGGCTCACCTCTGCCCTTGCTCCCCTGAGGATATGAGCGAGCATGTTCTCCCGTATGAGGAGCCTCTGTGCAGATAGAGGCCTTGGATTACGTGGGGGAGTGTTCCACCTTCACAGGTGGCTCTGTTGGGGTAACAAGGCCACACAGAACAGGGCAGCTTGATTGTCACTGTGCCTCATTCCCCTCTTCCACGAGACCTAGCGTAGGCAAAGTTCATGTGGAAATTTATGTGTGTGTGAGGCCTAACCTTTCCAAAGCCTTGATGGGACTTAGAAGCACTAAACTGACTTCATCCACTGGTTATATGAAGTAAGGTACTGGGTTCAGGTACAGGGAGGGGACAGGTCTGCCAGAGAACTGTTGGTCTTGACTTCTTGTACACGCCAAGTATAAACCACGCTGTTACTGAAGTCCCATCTTCCCCAATATCAGTGTTTCCGTCCTGAAAGCATCTTGAACATATGAAAAGGAGGCCTTAAGAGAATCTGGAATAAAATAAAATAGCAAGAAAGTGACCCCACCCACCAGACATTCGTGTGTGTGTGTGTGTGTGTGTGCGCGCACACATACTTCTGCATGTGTAGATGGAAACCCAAGGTTGATGTTGAGTCACTCTCCGTTGCTCTTCCACCACACTCCTTGAGGCAGGGTCTCTCCATCAAAGCAAAACTCATCAATAGGGCCAGCCTCACTAGCCAGCTTGCTGTGGAGATCCTGGCTCTGCCTTCCCAGTCTAGAGTTACAAGCTCCTCCATTCCCTCAAAAAGAAAAAGAAAAGTGGGAATTGGGTCTTGTCTTAGTGAGGATTTCAATTG
>LOJH01049648.1:0-12352 GCA_001685095.1 Ellobius talpinus
CCTTTGGAAGAGCAGGCAATGCTCTTAACCGCTGAGTCATCTCTCCAGCCCCCTTATCCTTTTTTTTAGCTTTAAAATTATAACTCAAATTCACTTTTCTGTTTAATGTGATCTTACTCTGTGTAGATTCATAGCCTGCAGTTGTGGCCAGGTGACTGACCTTTGCCATATTTGTTTAATCCTGAAGATGGGGTTGAGCCCTATAGGGCATCATCAGATGAAGGATGAACACTGCTTTGAAAGCAAGGTTGAAGCAGTGCTAGTTAACACTGGGAAATGTACAGAGCTTGGCATTGCCATAATAGTAGACACAAAACACCCACTAGTACTCTCCACACAGTCTCTGCTTGTCCCTCCTAACAATGTGCAGCTATGAAACCGGAACAAATACGTAAAGCACAGTATCTCAGATCAAACTAGTGACACCTTCAATTTAATTGATTCAGTAGAGCAATTATGATTTGTCTCCCTACCCTTGCACCTTCTTAAACAGTTAGTGCGATGCTGCTGTACTGACTGTGGCGGCTAGTCAAGTGATGACTCCCTTCTCTCGGGCCTTATCTCCTCCAAGCATTGAGAAACCTTGGTTTCAGTGCTGAGCTTCATTGTTCAATATATACAGTTTACATTGAGATCTCTCTTCCTTCCTCTTGGTTGATCAGCAGTTAGAACCACACAACCCTGCCATTTGTTGCCATTACTGTGTCCTTAAGTTAGTGTTGTAATGTAAGAGACTATAAAGTAAAGATATATGCTATTTGATATGAAAACTAGTCCCCTAAAAAGAAGTTTTGTTTTTAAAATTGGAGCTGGACAGATGTATATGAATATGGAGAGCTGGCCTCCATATTCACGTTCACAAACACACACACACACACCATACAATTAAGTGTAAATTAAAATTGTCTAAAAACAAAAGTCTGGACCTACCATATATATAGGAGTCTTCTGTGAAAAACTCTGGCACATATGTAATCATCATCGATTAAATAATGCATAAATGCAAGGGTATTATAGTTAATCTGATGGCAGTTGCGACTTATTTTTCTTTTTATATGAATATAAAATTATGTAAAGAAAACTTTAAAAAAGTATCGATACTTCATCCTTAAATACCTATTTCAAGAATTCCTAAGGAAGATTTGGTCCTATTAAGTATTCTAGGAATACATTTTGCCTTTAAGATTTGATTGTATACTGGAAAAAATAGACACAGTGAAACATATTTAATCTAAATACAGTTACTTAAGATACATGAGTATTTTCATGCCTGTATTCTAAGGAAGTTCTTCATGTTCTAGCTTGAATTGTAGTTATAGTTCCGCAGTACTAATGGAATGACTAGTCCTGACTGAATCATTCTGGCAAAAATGGTTTATAAAATAGAATAAGCTTAAATCCCTAGACTGCAAGAGTAGCATGCTCATCTCTAGCACCTTTCATCCTTTCTTTTATATTTTATTCCCTAAATTAGTTTTCAAAATACCCGTATTCATTAGCAGTATGATGTAAGAGAAATATCTTTTCATAACATAAAATGAAAACATTTAAAAGTGACCTTGGCAGGCAGTCTCAACTTTCTAATCAACTCAGAGATCGTCTCTTACTTATTGATTTGGCATTTTGCAGAATATTAATTTTTAAATTATCTGTCAGTTTCTTTATTATTAAATATTCTCCAGCTGCTGATTTAAAAGATTTTTCCCACAAGGAAACAAAAGGAGGCAAAAGCATCCTAAGGGGTTGGCGCTGTTAGAGCTGTGCAGGTCTGTGTAAGCGTTCTTGTCATCTTACATCTTAGGTACCCCCCCCCCGCTTTTCAGTTTACTACTACTATTATTATTATTGTTGTTGTTGTTTTTAGACAGGGACTCAGTCTCCAGGGTCCTGCTAGGCAGTTACTCACCATAGAGCCCAAGCTGGCTGCAGCCTCCTGCATGTTGAGATTGCACATATGAAGGAGGAGGCTTTTCATATGTTTTTGTCATCTGTTTTCTGTGTCTATTCTCCTCCCTATTCCACCTTGCTACTAAGTATCTTTAGTGTCTAAAGAGAATTTGGCTTTCAGGTTTGTTGGATTACATCAGAAAATGCTATAGTAAAGGCTTTAGTGAATGCTGGATGAAGAATCCTATGCTAATGCTATCACCTATTACTATTCTGCAACATGGCTGATAAGATGTAATATGTTTTGTCAACTAGTAATTAAAATATGACAATAGGAATAAATTAAAATCATTGAGTAGATTCCTTTCAACTGATTCTTAGATGTGCATTCTCTTAAATTACAGAGTTGAAATTTGAATCATAATTGTTGAAATTAGGAGTCATCTGTTCAAATTTCATACACTCTGCCTTGTTTTCTAAGTTCCCAATGTTGCGTCAAGGATAGGATGTCTCCTGTGCGCAATAGGACTACGTCGTGATGGAGTACTCACTGCATGGGTTATGTATGATTTGTGCTGAGAGAGAGAAACAAAATGTTTTTTTATGCTGAGTGATACGATTCAAAGCAATGATAAGTGAAAAAAATGCCCAGTCGCTGAAGTTTAAGCAAGAGTGGCCCCATCAGTTTTCCCTACAGGGATGAGAAAGTTCTGAGCAGGCCTCTAGAGTTACTGTTTCCATCCAGGTGGGGAGAGGTGGGGGCAAACACCAGGATCCTTTCTGCATGTAGATTTGAGTTGCTGTTAGATTCTCAGTGTGAAATAAGAATTAGTTAGAGAAATTGTTATGGACTCCAAGCTTCTATGGATGGTCTGCATTGAAGAGAAACTGCTGGAGAACCTAATATCTCCCACTGTGACTGTCCTCACAGGGTGCCTTTCTCCAGCTGGTAGATGGTAAAGGCCTTTCTTTCAGGCCTGCCGCTGAGGGGTAGGGAGCCGGCCTGGGTGCTGAGGAGTTAAACTGCTCCTTCCTGAGCTCAAAACAATGTACTTATGAACCAAGTTCCATCCCTGGGACCCTCATTGTGCATGAGAGAGTCGATTCCTGAGCGTTGTCCTCTGACCTTCATGCAGGCGCCATGCCATGCAAATGTCTGCACATAGACACAAATGCTAGATATGAAATGAATAGAGATTACTGCACACCGTGGTGACAATGTGTCACATATTTCAAAATCACTTACATTGAAAATATTCTACCAAATAAACATAAGCAGATGAGGTGATGGATATGTTAATTAGCTTGATTTAATCACTCTAGAGTGTATGCTCAGATCTTCATAATCTAGATGATTATTTTTTTTAAAAAAATAAAGCCAGCAAAATGGTTCAGTAAGTAAAAGCACTTTCCATAAAGTTCAGTGCCAGCATCTGTATAGAGGAAGAAAAGAATCAACCACTGCAGGTAGCCCTCTATCACCATATGCACACTGTTGTCTTCCACACATACATGCATTCACCCACACACATACACATACATACATACATACACACATCACACATACACATACATATACACACCACACATACATACACACACAGAGACATATACATATACACACATTAAATATTAAATGTTAGAAAATAAAGATATCAAAGAAAAAGACAAGTATATTTGGGGCATTTGCATGTGTCTTTTATTGCATCTCGACCCATGCAGTTTCATTTATGTGGTGTCCTTTGCCTTTAATGTCTGGTGAGGTATATGGTTTCTGGAAAAGAATTTTAGATTCAGGTAAGGTAGGAAAAGCCTGTGATGGAAATCAAAAGTAGTTGACATAAACATTTATAATCTCACTGTCCATCAGCCAAATAATGTCAAAGCCTGAAAACAATTGTACTTCAAATGCATGTTTTTAAGCTAGATTTCTGATTTTGATCTTTTCTTATATGACGAGATAAGGTACCCCCTTCCCAACCCAAATCAGTCGTCAACGTTACCTTCCTTAGATGTGATTTTGAAAACTGAATCCTGTCAGAAAGTGTTAGTCACCCTCTGGAGCATGCCACTTTCATCCTTTGTGTCTTGATGTGGGGCAGTAGTCTACTCCCTACACTATCCCTGTGGCACAGATCACATGGAGCCCTGGGGCTGTTGCAGAAATGCCTGTCAGACACTGGCCTCAGAATCTTATCCTTAGAGAGACCAGCATGGAAGCTGAAGTGAGCTAACCAGAGTAGAGAAGTCCTAGCCATGGGAGAATAATTACCTGCCAAATCCAAGGCACTAAGAACGATGGCCTTGAGCCTTTAGGGGCACGCACAGAAGCATGCAAAGCCGTGATGTCATCCTTAGAAAAAGGCAAGACTCTCAGATGCTCTCTGGAGGTCTGGCCTTTTTAAACTTAGAGAAGCTTTGTGGGAAGAAAGAAACATATATGTATATATATGGTTAGATATATACAAACACCAAGGACCACGACTCATGTGAATTCTTCCTGTTTCTTCGAAAGCTGGCCACCCTTCTCTACTGCCATACAAAGTCTTCATTTAGAGTTTGTGAATAGTGTCCTAAGGTCATAGAAAGCTGCTTTCTAAAAGCACTTGTACAGGATTTATAACCGCAGCAGAAGTGGTAGATTCTATGAACTCGCTCTCCGCCATGGGGCTTCCTCAGGCCATGCAGGGGATCCTCTGATGCTGCTATCAGCATACTGAGACATCAGAGGATCCGATAAAAAGCCTCCGTGTGAACATGTTGACTCTGCAGTTTAAAGACAGACGTGTCTTGTGTAACATGCGGGTTCAAGGTGAAACGACTTCATGGTGATGAGAAAGCAGAAAGAGATTCTGTTTTTCACTCAACAGAATAAACTTGCTGTCAGTTGGAAAGGCAGATTTATCTGGGTTGGGCTTTGGGCCATCCAGCGCTCATCGCCTAAGCTTCCTTAGGAGGAGCAGCTCTGCAGATCCTTAGACGGTCTTTTGCAATATTTTTTTAAGCCTGAATTTTTGAAAGCCTATTTTAAAAAACCCTTTAATTTTTAAAATTCTTGATAAAATACTAGAAATTTATCTACCGTGTTACTAAATATGAGAGCACATGGTAACTCTGCAGAAACTATACAGTATGGAGTGTTTGAGTATATAGATTACTTGTTTCCTGTGGAATATGCAATATTCAGGCATAATTAAGAATTATGAGAAATAGGGCTGGAGAGATGGCTTGGCAGTTAAGAACACTGATAACTCTTCCAGAGGACCTGGGTTTGAGTGGCAGCACCCACGTGACAACTCACAACTGTCTATAACTCTAGTTCCAGGGGATCAATGCCCTCTTCTGGCCTCCTTAAACAGTAGGCGTACAAGTGGTGCAAGTATGTCTATACATGCACGAAAACATTTATCCACATAAAAAAAAACTAAAAATAGAAAGGGTTGAGGACGTCCCTTTGAAAGAGTTACCTGATGCACGTGTCTTGCTGTGAAAAGACACCATGACCACAGCAGCTTTTTTTTGTTTTGTTTTTTCAAGATAGGGTTTCTCTATGTAGCTCTGGTTGTCCTGGAACTCTCTCTGTAGACCAGGCCAGCCTCAAACTCACAGATCTACCTGCCTCTGCCTCCAGAGTGCTGGGATTAAAGGTGTGTGCTACCACCACTTGGCTATAAAGGAAAACATTTAATTGGGGCTGGCTTACAGTTTCAGAGGTTTAGTCCATTATCATCATGGCAGGAAAGCATGGTGGCAAGCAAGCAGACACATTGCTGGAGAAGTAGCTGATGGTTCTACATCTGTATCTGCAGGCAACAGGAAGAGAAGGACATTTGGGCTTTAGAAACCTCAAAGCCCACCCCCAAAGTCATACCTACTCCAACAAGGCCACACTCCCTAATCCTTCTCAACTAGTGCCACTCCCTGATGACCTAGCATTCAAATATATGAGCCTATGGGGGCCATTCTCATTCAAACCTACACAACAGGTAATTAATAATCTCAGTTTTTAGCTACAAATTTACAAGCAGGATAAAAAAATAGCTCCACCTTTCTAGCAGTCTCTTCTATCATTATTTTACTGATAGTTATTTTTTCAATAGCATAGTATGTAGTTAAAATTATTGAACAGAAAATTTTAGCATGATTTTCCCCATTTTCTTAGATTTTACATTTCATCTTCTAATTGCTTCACAAACTTCCTTCCTTCCTTCCTTCCTTCCTTCTTTCCTTCCTTTCTTTCTTTTTTTAGACAGGGTTTCTTTGTAGCATTGGAACCTGTCCTAGAACTAGCTCTTGTAGACCAGGCTGGCCTTGAACTCATAGAGATTCTGCCTCTGCCTCCTGAGTGCTGGGATTAAAGGCATGCATCCCTACTGTCTGGCATAACAAACTTTGTTTTTAATTTGAATCAAGGCATACTGATCCACCCAATGCATATGGAACAGCCTAATACTCTGAATTATTACAATTATTTTTGGTTTTAAATTTTAGCATTAAAATTGACTCAAAAAGAACATCTCTACCCATATAGTTTTGTCAATATTTTGTTTTTTTAAATAATAAGTGTAACTATTTTATATTATGTTCACTTTATATATATTTGGGGGGTGGGGAGTTGACACAGGGTTTTTCTGTGTCGCCTTGCCTCTCCTGAAACTCAATTTGTAGATAAGGCTGGCCTCGAACTCAGAGAACCGGCTGCCTCTGCCCCCAAGTGCTGTGTTTGAAGGTGTGTACTACCATGACTAGCTTATTTTATATATTTCTAGTCAAGATTTAGTATAGAGTTCTAGATAATCTTCTAAAACCAATATTTCAATTCACTAAATTGTCTTCAATTCTTGCCTTACTATAAATCAGTTTGTCAACTGAATTATTTCAGTGATTCTCTTTTTATCAAGAAATTTGTTTTATTTTACTTTATTTTTTTTCCATGAAGTTTCTTTTCTTTGCTAATAGTTTCTTTTGTTCTCATTGTTTGAACCTTTATGTCCTACATATTTTCAAGTCTCTTTTGTTCCCAGTGCTTGAAAAGTGCTGGTGTCCTATGGTAGTGTTTTTGGTACATGTAGGCATAGGTTTGTGTGTGAACGTTCCCTTCTCCTTTTTACAGTTGTCTTGTTTGCTAGATGATGACATTTCTGTTTTCTCCAGATGTCTCATATTCTCTGGCTTATAGAACCATATGGATAGAGACGATGAGTATTAATTACCTCGTCTGACCTCGTCTGGTCATGTCTTTGCTCTGTTTGGGGTTCTAGCACTTGTACTACTGAGTGACACTTCCATCAACCCCATTGGAGGCCTGCAGCACTGGTACCAAGTGGTGCTCCCATCAGCCCCTTGGAGGCCTGCAGCACTGGTACCGAGTGGTGCTCCCATCAGCCCCTTGGAGGCCTGCAGCACTGGTACCGAGTGGCGCTCCCATCAGCCCCTTGGAGGCCTGCAGCATGGCCTCTTGTAGTGACTTTTTATGCTCATTTAGCACTGAGAAGATGGCCTTTTGCTTTAATTGGGCATTGGAGTTTGGATCTTGAGATCCAAAAGCCAGTACATTATAGGCTTAATCTTCTTCCTGTGACACTGTTAGGAGGTGGTGGGGCCTATAAGAGAGTGGCCTAGTAGGTAGAAATTAGTTATATTACCTTGAATGACAGTCTTTTTCTTTCTCTCTGCTTCCCAGTGGCCATGAGGTAATTAGGCCATTGAAATCAGTTCAGCTGGTGATCTGTTGTGACACCAATGCCCAAAGCAACAGGGCTAACCAACTGTGAATTAAAACTTCTGAAACCATGAGCCAGAATAAGATTGCTCTGTGATCTTGTAAGGGGATCAGCCCTACATCTGTGCCTCCAACAGGACTTCCTTTCTCCAACTGTGGTTGTGTCTGTCTCTAACCCCTCCCCACTTCTGATCCTGGACATTTCTTTCATTAGTTCCAAGCTGAATTGATTAATTAGGTAGCAGAAATATTTGTTTTGCTTCATTTTATTTGGTACCGTAATGTGCATATGACTTACTTAGGAGATGTTTTTTTTTCTATAAGTTCAATTTACTGTATTGAACTAAAGTTTCCAAATTACTTGTCCTAAAACCAGCAATATGTGAGCATTATTCTCTATGCTGATGTTAGCATGGAGTGTTGCCATTTATTCAGTGGTTTGAAAGTGATACCCTGTTATGTGTTTTTATATCTCATGGCATTCAGTTTTATATCAGTAGTTAGATCTAGACAGAATCCGCTTCTCTGAGTACATGTGGCAATATAGCCGTGAATATAAAGGATTTGTTCTTTGACCTTGTGCTGTGTTTTCCTACCTTTGTATTCATGGGTCTCTTGCCAGGATCTGGGTTAAGGTTCAGAGTAGGAGTATCAGACTGTTGTGTAGTTTCCTTTCTCATCCACATTCACGAGCCAGTTCCCAAAAGGAATGAAGGTGGATTATGTGGAAGACACTGGCGTAGTGGTAGAGTGCTTGACTGCCATTCGTGAGTACATGGGCTTGAAGATCCTACGTACTGTAAGAGAAAAAATGCCCTGCCTTGGTGGTACACATCTGTATTGGGAGGCAGAGCAAGGGGGAGCACAGATTGGATACTACTCTGGGCTACATAGTAAGTCCCAGGCCTTCCTGGTCACTATAGTGAGACTGTGTCTCATCTCTCCCTTCAAGGAGAGACACATTTACTAATGTCTTAGGAATCTTTAGATTTCTTCAAACACTTCTCGTCAAGCTGTTTCTGGAACAGCTGTTTCAAGAACTGGACCTTTTGGAGAACTTTTTTCTTTTCTTTTCGTTTTCCAAGAAGCAGAACTAGTTTTCTGTCAGTTGATACTGTCTCTTCCTGTTAGTAGAATAAGAGAAAGCAGAGAAAGCGGGAGGTGGGAGGAGGAGGGTACAAGAGAATGAGTATTTGCTAGGAAGTTCTATCCACAGAGTAAAGTGCGTCTTGTTGCCAACAGTTCTTTGAGGCACAGCAGCTGTTACTCTCCTTTCATGGTGATTAGCTGATGGCTTGCTTCCCTCTTCTCTATTCCCTCTCTCCTTCCACTCTTTTTTATTAATGCAGTCCTGAAAAACATGGATACCAGAGTTTTTGTGTCTGTATGTGTGTTGTGTATTATGTGATCATGTGTGCATATGTAGAGACTAGATGTCTACATAGGGTAGACATGATCAGTCACTATCATTTTTTTTGGAAATAGGGTCACTTGCTGACCTTCAGCTCACTGATTGGCTCAGCTCAGCTGACTAGCCAGCAAGCCCCTGAGATCTGCCTGTCTGCTTGCTCATTGCTGGGGCTACAGGCCTGTGCCCTCATACCCAGTTCTGTGGATCCAAACTCAGGTTCTTTCACTTGCACAGCCAGAACATTGCTAACTGAGCCATCTTAAGCCTTTGCTTTGGAACTGGTGTCAAAGACTGCTGAGAAACCACATTCTGTGTCCGTGTAAGATTGGGAAACTGCACAATCTACCTCTTGCAGTTTTGCTTGAGGTAGATCTTACCCGTGGGGTAACATCTTAGACTCCTTAAAACAACTTAGATTCCTATGTGGCTCCAGTTGTTTTTGACCAGTTTTAGGAGCTTTTGGCTTCCTCCTAGTCCTCTTCCACCCATGTTAATGGGCACGATGAGAGCTCTACATCCTTTTCTAGATCCTAGGGTCAGAACAGCGGGGTCAGCTTTCCCAGACAAGGAGGAGATGCCAGTTACTGGCCACCTCCAGGTACCAGCTTTGTCCTCTGCACTCAGGAGAGAAATCAGAATTTTTTTAAGCTGCTTTGTAAGGTATTTGTTTCAAAGCAATGAGGAGGGAGTTATCAACTAGCAGAGGCTGTGTTTATTGTGACTAGAAATGGTTACTTCTCAGATAGGACTGCCAGACACAATGATTTGCCCCTGTCTTAGTTAGGGTTTTTATTGCTGTGAAGAGACACCATGACCGTTGCAACTTTTATAAAGGAAAAGCATTTGATTGGTGAGCTTACAGTTCATAGATTCAGTCCCTTATCATCATAATGGTACCTGGTGGAAAGCAGGCTTTGTCATGGCACCGCCCACTGTGGGCTGGGCTCTCCCACAACAATTGGTAATTAAGAAAATACCCCACAGGCTCTTCTAGAGGCCAGTCTTGTGGAAGTCTTTTCTCCTTCCTCTTCTCATAACTATCGTTTCCTAAGTTGACAAAACCTTAACCATCACAGTTTATCTTCCTCACTGTGCTAATGTGATAACACGTGCCTGCAATTACAGCATTTTGCAGGCTGAGGTCGAGAAATAGTGAGATCAAGACTAGCTTCAGCTACATAGTGAAACTGTCTAACCATCTTTAAAAAAACCAACAAATCAAAAAGGAAGGAAGGAAGGGAAAGTGTTATAGGTCTAGAGAGATGGCTTAGCAGGTAAGATTTGAGTTGGCTTACCAGCACCTACATGGCTGCTAACAACTGACTGTACTCCAGTCCACCTCTCTGGCCTATGTGGGCACTGCATGCACATGGTGCACAGAGATACATGTGGGCAAGACACCCACACATGTAAAACAAAAGACAAATCTCAAAACGTTATACTGAGAAAAAATTGTCTTCATTATTATAATTGTCTCCAAAGTGAGCACTTTGTGGGAATGCTGACTCTGAAAATTTTTCTGTCTTTACCAATTAATTTCTATTCATGTGATAGAAACTACTTCCTAAGATGTCAAGAAAAATTACATGAATACTTTTAGCTCCTAATGTGTGACTTGGGGTTATAAATTTTTTCATTGACATTCTAGGAAATTTGATCAGAAGTACATCAGTCATGTATAATTTATTCAATAAAATGTGTTGGGTATAAGATTAGTGAGCCTTGAGAATTTGGGACATGCAGTGTAACTGGTTTGGTTTAGCATATACTGCTTCTTAGACTCAGGCTACTTAATTCTAGTGGCAGAATTCACAGGAATGCCCCTTGCTTCTTTGTTCCTAAACATCTCATTACTTCACAGTCCTCCCGTGAAGGAACCTGCCCCTTCACAGGGCCTCTGAGGTTGAAGTGCCTTAGCCCCTTTGGGGTTGCTGGGCCCGTGCATAGCCAGGCTGGAGAGTCAGCAATTATTGAGAAGTCCTGGCTCCAGATTCCAGCCCTCCCTGTCTGCGTGGCTTGGAAGATTCAGTGGTTAGTCTCATGGTTTCACTTCACATGTGCTCCCTAATAGACAAGAGGTGAAATTAAGCCATTACTCAGGCAGGAGGCCATTTAAGGGGGTGACTGACACATTAATTAGCACAGCTTCTTTAGATTTGTTAAGTCACTTTAGAAGGCAACAATTTTGAAGGTGGCATGCTAGAGGGAACAAAGAATTTCAGAAACGAGAGCATATTAAGGAAGCAGAAAGCAAAAGATGGTTATTCTTTTATTTTAAAGTTTTGTTTAGGAATAACTCTAGACAAATTTGAATTTCCAGGGACAGTAGAAGGCTGAGGACAGAGAAAATGCTGAGGGCAACTGGGCTGTCACCCAGAGCCGTGCAGAGCAATGACCTCCACCACATTCTACATTTAGTGCAAGTTAAGCCATCACTTTCTGGGCCATAATAACTGATTTTTAGACCTACCAAGGTCTAATTCGAGTGCCCCGGCTTTTATTTATCTTCCTTCAGGATTTTGAGTTTCTTGGTTTCCTATTTCATTCTTGCCAGTAGTTTTCACTAATAAACTCAGAAATCTCTCTGCTTGTCTCAAATATGTGCCAACGGGCTGTAAATGCATCATTTATCACATTGGCATTAATCACATTTCCTTAAGGAGAACAAAGAATTGTTGAGTTCTGAAAAAAATCACCTTTAGTTTTAGCAAACGACTTTTTAAACAAGGTGTTTTTATTTGTATGTAAATACGTGCCTGCAGAGGCCAGGAAAAGGCATTGGATCCTGGGGAGCTGGGGTCACAGGTGACAGGCTCTAGATTCTTCAGGGTCTCTACAAGAGCAGAGGGCTTTAACCACTGAGCAGTCTTTCCAGCCCCTTAAAAATGTGGAGTAGAAACAATAATGTATTGTTTCTTTAATGATGTTTCATTCTGCTTGTTCTTTCCATTGCAATTGATTTTTTTTCCTCTCCCTTATTCCTTTTCTTTGTACAATTTTCTCTTTTGATTTTTAAGATGGAGTCTTACTTTGGTCTTGTCTGTTCTTGAATTCACAGTGATCTTGTTCCTTTAAGCCTTCCAAATTCTGGGACTACAGAAGTGAGCCACCGTGCACAACAGCAAACTCTTTTGGCTAGATTAACTAGTGTCTCCCTTTGGGTTCTGAGTTCTTGGCTATTTCTTTGCCTTCATAAGCATCTTAGTGTGAATTCAAGAGGTTATATCAGGAGGTTGGCCAAATACCATTTGGATATCTCAAGCCACTTTTTTTTAAATGATTTATTTATTATGTGTACAGTATTCTCAGTATTCTGTCTGCATGTATGCCTG
>LOJH01049649.1:0-12817 GCA_001685095.1 Ellobius talpinus
AATGGGAGGAGGGGAGGAGGTGGAAATTTTTAATATTTAAATAAATTATTAAAAGAGAATAGCTACATAATTAACATACTTATACTTAGTAGGTCCCTTTTACCCATTTACTGTGTTTAGTGAAGAAAACCACATGTTAAAATTGATAAGCTCAGTTTGATTTGATGTTTTCACATAATAACATGTTTCATCTTAAAATAAATTTGGGTTTGTTTGTCTTTCACCTAGGCTGGTATGTGGTAATGATGATGAAGTTAGCAAGCATATTCTGACAGAGTAGAAGGTCTATGCTTCTTATTTCATAATAAGACTACATGCCTTATTTCCTTTCTGCTAGTGTTGTAACCTTAGATAAGCCACTTACCTATTGTGAAACTCAGTTGACTTTTGGTTCCCTTTAACATAAAGATTGTATTCAATGAGTAGAATTTTGTGTGGTGTGTGTGTGTGTCTGTGTGTGTGTGTGTGTGTGATACAGACAAGATTGTCTGGTAAATGAATTCATCAGCTCCCTTCTGGAAGCATGACAGGTGTGAGGTGTTTCTCTCTGTGTGCAGACTAATCCTGGCAGAAGCATTCAGAGACCTGCTGCTTGAACCCTCAGAGGTAACCTGAAGGAGCACTCCAAATGCCCTTCTACAAACATCATTCACAGGGGAAAACTGTTCATCTGATGATGACTGAAGGGTAACTCTGCCATGATTGTGCTTATTGTCATGGTCATCTCACAGTTCACACGTGCTTGTCCCATTTCCAGATGCCATCTGTAGTATTTCCCAACACTACTACTAGAGGCAGAGACATCACATAGGACTGCAGTATTTACTACTGTGTGCACATCTGCCATTTTTGGAACTGTTGTGGAAAATGTCAGCCTAATAAGTTTTCCTGCTTTTATCATCATCCTTGATATTAAAACTCCAGTTGACATTGGCACGAGCAGTAAAGTAGATGTTGAATTCATGGGAGAGAAAAAAGGGGATTTTGGTTTTATATCAATATTACAGACAGAGTACTCAATTTATTGTATTTTCCTCTTTGTGACAGAAACTCAAATTTTGTTCATGGTTGAATAGGAATAAATTGTTTTGCTCTATTATAAATGATGCAGTATTTTATATTCATTTTAATGACTTCTCTTACATTTTTGTGTCCACTCTAAATTTATGTGTGTGATATTAATCTTAACTACTAAGCTTCACAATCTCCCTAATTAATATACTTAGCAATTTCCCTTCCTTGGTTGCACTGTTTTGCTGTATTTTATTATTAGCTGAAACACTTGATGATTTCATTTTGCTATTTATGATTTTTAAGGTTAGTAATTATAGTGAGTTAATCTGTCTTTTCCTAAAGTAACTGTGAAGACCAAAGGCAATTTTTCATTAAAATATAAATAATATTTATAATGAAAAACTTTAAAAATACTTGAGAATAATTCTTATCTAATAGTAAAAAGAATTAAAAGATATTAAGTTAGTAATAAAAGTAATTTAAATATAATATCACATTAAACTAAACATCTATTCTGTAAATATAGTAGAAAATGGCTATCAAAAATTAATATTTCTAGAATGTGTTTCAATTTCTCCCTTCTTTTTCTTCTCCAAAGATACTTTGTTTAAGCTATTTTAATCCTGTATTGAAATGAAGACTTGTTGGCTAATAATGTCTCAAATTAAATAATTTAATATATAATCATATTGTGTAATATAACAAACAACATAAATTTAGGGTCAGTGATATGGCTAAGCAGGATAAAGGACTTGCTATCAAGCCTGGCCACCTGAGTTTGAGCAAATGAACCAAAAGGTGGATGATGAAAACTGATGTCACCAATTATTGTCTGACTGCCACATGCCCACATATCCACCACAAACACACATATACATCATCATCATCAACATCTTCATATATACATAGTAAGAAGAACAGAGAAATGATATTGAAAACAATTAAAAATAATATTATTAATTTTTTCAGAAGATAGAAAGTCAGTCTATTTATCACCATGTCCTTATTCCCTACCAGAATTTTGCTCTGTATTAAATGATTTAGTTTAACTTTCTTCTCATATGTCCACACAGAACTCCTATTTCACTATCTTCTGCCTTCTTTTATTTTTCATTGAAATTATGTAACATAGCACTTTGTCAGACTACAAAATATTTATTCTATACACTTCATTCAATAGAGTTTTGAGTTTTGAAAACAATGTCATCATCCAGAACTCCAAATGTCACTGCTTAGATAGTGACACACAGACACACACACACACACACAAACACACACATCCATATTTGTCCACAAGACAGAAGTTTGGGCTTCTCATATGTTAAGCAAGAACTGTAACATAAGCTACATCTATATAGTCATCACAATTAGTTTTATCCTCAATAGCTAACTACCATGTGATTAATGGCAACATGTTAAAATAAATTATGTTCATGTTGCTTTAGAATAGGTAATGAAATATCATGTGGCTCAAAATCCTGATGATCAACATCAACCAAAATTTATTAGTTTCATATGTGTGTATACTTTTTAAAAGAAAGGAAATATCACTTTTATTTAAAGCATGTTCCCCTTTCATCAACAAAACATCTGGAATGTCAGATCCAAAAAAAACTCAGGACAAAGCTGGGCTGTAGTGGCAGGAGAATCTCTAAATTTGAGGCCAGCCTGGTCTACATAAAGTGAGTTCCAGGATAGCCAGGGCTACACAGAGAAACCCTATCTCAGGAAAAAAGAAAAAATAATTAAAAAAAGAAAGAAGAAAGGAATGAAGGAAGGAAGAGATAGAAAGAAGGGGAAAGAGGAAAGAGGTAAGAAGAAAGAAAGAAACTCAGGACAAGTGTGGTGCCTATTAGCATTCCAAAGCACCTGCTGGCCTCTAGGCTCACTCAGAACCTATGGCTCCTCTCAGCTTTTCTTAACCTGTTCCCTTGCCCTAAACTTCTCCAAATTCTCTAGCTTCTCATTCCTACATAGCCCTTCCACTTAGTTCATGTACTCTTTGGTCCTGTTGGTCTGCTCTCTCTTGTCTCTCTTCCTTTGTCCTGTCATCATTCTCCCTGCTCTGCTGCCTCTAATGGTTTAATTCAGTCTACAGGACATATTTGGTCCACTACTTTTTTTATCTCCCTGCTCTGGACACTTCCAGAAAACCCTAACTATACTCTTACTCATATCTAAAATCAAACCTTCTCCTTGACAAACACACACGCACACACACACACACACAACAGAGAGAGGGAGAGAGAGGGAAAGAGAAACAAAAGAACTGCTAGTATAACCTACAGACATGTTCCTACAGGTTTTACTTTATTATCTCAGATATTTCAAATTGCTAAAACTCAATAGGAGTTGGAAGAAAAAAGTGACAACACATATAATTTTTAGTGAAATGCAATACTATATGAAGACTGCTCAGAAAGGAAGGGACTCTTTAAAGATAATGGAACATTGAACATTAAAATTATTCAATAATGTCAAAGCCAAACAAGTTCTCTTCCAAGAATCCCAGGTAAATTTCACTATCAGTGGAGTTCATTGGGATCCAGATTGGGGCAGGTGTATGCGTTACAGCCACAAAGGGCACACACAACCTACGTGTTCTCAGAGAGACATCTACAGTGCACAATATAAACAACTCACACAGGAGAAACAATTCAGGGTGCTGTAATGAACTCCTCAGAGAGTAATGAGTTCATATAAATGCTTAAACACTAACTCTCTATCTCCTTGTCATTCTTGATTCATAACCATTCAAGTAAGTAGGGAATACATGAACATATGCTGAAAGAGAATTTTAAGAGAAACTACTGTCTCCAAAATATAATCTGTTGTTCTTAAACAACTTACCTATTTTATGCCTTAGCTTTTCATAAAGTGAAATATAAACACCAGTTACCACAATTGGGTTTCTTCTAACACTGTGTATAAACTAGATTTATGCCAATAAACAACTTATCACAGTGTGCTGCATTGTTAGTGTTAAGTAACTATGAATTATTAATTTTAGTTTTCTAGAATTAATTGGTTTAGAAGTATAAAGCAAAACTGTGATTCATTTATTCAGAATTTTGAGCTGAATTCTAAACGATTTTCCCAGTTCTTCACCACATTTGTAAAGAAGCACTTTAAATAACACTTAATGGGGTTGTTACCAATTTCTTTCTTTAATCAGAAAGGTAATTTTCAGTCCTAGGCTATGTTAAGATAAAAGATTTGTCAATGATGAAAATAAATACTTTCCTTCTTTAAAATAAAGCTTCCATTTATGGAAAGATGGGCATCATTTTGTTAGAAAAGATGCATTGAGACTAGTTTTTCCTTGCTATTTAATGATCAAAAGGCTCTTCAGACACTGTAGAAATCACACATTCAGGTCCACTACTTGTCTAGTTTCAGAGATTCTCTAAACAACGTTAGTGTAAGTCTTTCATTAGTTTATTATTGCTGTTGCAACACACAGCTCAAAACTCCCACAAATAAAAAATGTATTGAGACAACACATACATATAATCTTACAGTTGTGAAGATCACCATTCCGGAATGATTCTCATTGAATAAAATGAAAAGGTCCTCGGTACTCATTACTGCTTGTGGACTCCATGGGAGTGGAGTTGAGCGAATTGTTTTCAAGTTACCAATAGTGGCTCATGGCCACTTCCTCCATCTTCAAAGATAACAGCACTAGCCAGATCATCTGTACTGTAGCTTCTTGGTTCTTGCTGTCAACATTGCTCACCATTATCACAGTCCCATCTTACTACCCATAGCCCATCCATGTACTCCATAATAAGATCTCTATTTCACAGCCAGCCACTTTTTAACATTTTAATTCCCCTTTGTCAGTTCATGTATCGCAGATTCCAGTGACTGAGTGTAAATACCATGAGGAGACATTATTTTAACTATCATGAACCTTTCATTTTGGAGAAAGATTTATGTATTTGAAAGTGTTTTCTCATATAAATATATATACTTTAAAATATACATGTTTATTTTGTGAAGACCAATGAATTAAGAGATGTTGAAAAAGAATGACTAATATATGTTATATTTAATATACTATGTTAGGGTCAGAAAAATGTAAACACAATTTGATGGGTTTTGGAAAACAATTTAAAAGAAGAAAATGATGGAAGAGTAGATGTGAGGGTGTTGAGCAAAGGGAATCAGACACTTCTAAGAGAACAGGAAAGAGCATTGTGTGAAAAGATGGTACCTGCCATCTTCGGGAAAACAGTAATTGTCTACATGTCAGTGTAGGCAACAGCAGACTAGGGTGAAAATTTTAAATGCTAGTCTCTTAACACAGGTGAGAAATAGTAGCAACTAAGGCAAGCATGGTGGCATGGGTGAAGAGACATTTGGGAATCTAGATGCAATTAAAATGAAATGCAGGCAAAATTTATCAAAGTCCATTTGTAGTAAGATACTGAAAATGGAAAAAAATTCTAGAAAACCATAATTTTTATGAGTAAATGGCATTACAGCTCACATTTCCAGAAATAGGTGGAAGTTACAGAAGGAAATTATCAAAGTCTTCAGTTTTGGACACATTAGACTTATGGGTAGAGTTTGTGTATGAGACAATATTGACTAGTCTTAAGCATTACTCTTTCTGCTTTCATTGAACTGGCATGTTTCTTAGCCTCTTTTGAAGCCTGGTGGAGCTATACGACTAGTTATAGAATCAGGAATATGGGAGACAGAGATGCTCCTGAGCCTAGTATATGCCCACAGGAGAGCTGTGTGGGGCTCTTCTGTACTTTATCTGATCCCTATGTCCATACATCTTGGACAACAGAGCGGTTTGGCCAACCTTGATCAGACAGAAGAGAGAGATTAACTAACACATGCTAAACCACTATAGTTTGGAATGCGTTTTAAGCTTCTGTCTTGGCTAAATATAACTTCTAAGAGAAAGTTATTGACTATAAAGCTGAATCTGATCTGAGTTTTATCCAAAGGGTAGCCTGGGGATTGTTGGCATTGAGATGGTTTTGCTGGTTAATAACTGGAGGAATTACTAATAGAAGTTAATTTTCTCCACATTTGTTAGCTCATCATAATATAGCAAAATTGAATATTTTTCTTTTTAACCTTAATGGCTAAAGTCAGTATTTATTAGTCATTATTTATAAAGTCAGTATTTATTAGTAATTATTTATAAAGTTAGTATTTATTAGTCTTTATTTATGAGTCAGTATTTATTAGTCTAAACACAGGAACAGTGCTATATCAATGATCAAATACTAGAGAACTGGGAAAAATGCGGTAATGCTTCTAGTCTACCAATATTTATTTTTAAGTTAAATTTCATATTCTTTATTATTGGTTTATCCTTTCAGAATGCATAGAATCTTACAACTCCCCACGATTTCATAATGCCTTCTAATTCAAAAATAAAATCACCTGTCATGTGATTATCAGCATTTGGGAGTTTATGTTTAAGTTTCCTTCTTAGAAGTTTTCTTCTATTCATGAATTAATACTCAGGGAGGTTTGTTTAATGTCTGTACGTCATCCCCAGGGATTCTAAAAGTTTAAATGTATTCATATACTTCCCTTGAGCAGTGGTTTTACAAAGGTTTTATACTCATTCCTCAAGTGTCAGTGTGCTATACACAAGCTAGGGATAGTGTTAAGTTTTGTCAGACTTGCATTTGGGAATTTTGCTCTCATGCCTCAGCAGAACAACAACAGTTAACGACAGCTTGGCTATTGACTACAGGAGTAAACATTTTGGGAAATCATAATTACAATGACACTTTGCCTTAGAATTTATGTTTGGCAATTAGTTAATTTTCTTAATATTAATGTATCTTTCAAAGTCCTGTTATCTTGGGACTTCAAACAGGACAAAACTTTGGTTCATTTTCCTCCTGTGGCAAGAAGCCCCATAATGAAGAAATATTAAATAGATTTTCTCCTTGTTATTATACTTGGGATTTCAAATCTATTGAGGAACTTTTGCTCACCAAACCTTATTTAATAAAGACCTTCAATAATCCACTGTTGGGGAAATCAATATAATTAAATAAAATCAAAGATGTAGCTTATTGTATATCACCGTGTATGAAGCAAATGTATATGAATACATTTTATTGAACCATGAATCTGAACATGAACAGAATCAGGTTGTCCCTAGATTCGCCTGGCATTTTATGAAACCTATTATTCTTATTTGACATTATTGCAGTATAAGAGACCATAGTGACATTTGATTACATTCCGTTTTATTATTGCTTTGTACCAAATTGTTCACACCAATAAGTGATAAAAATGCAGAGGCAATTGTAGCATGCTCACAAAGTCCATTCATCTTTCCCTGAGTTAGTAATGTCCAGAACTGAATAGAAACCAATGGTCTGATCTCTTTATTTGGATCACAGTGAAATACTTACATGACAAGCAGATAATGTATCATACAATCCAGGCAAGACTACACTTTTAACCTAAAACATTCATGTTTTAGCTATTTTCGTATCTATAACAAATACAGGATTGAGAATCAACAACAAATACAGGATTGAGAATTCATAAGTGACTCCAAAACAAGTAAATTCTTTTATATTCCATACTGATATGTACATGCACTTATTTTTTGATCATACTTCCTTTAATAATTATGTTCCAGTTGTTTGCAAAGTATATCTTTTCTACCAAATTATAGAGTAAATATTAAATTGAATAAGTAAATTCAACAGCATTTTTGTATTTAAATGTATAATATTTCAAGATTTTTATTTTACGTGTGTGTGTGTTGTTTGCATCAGTGTATATAGTCCTTATTCCATTTTAATATCTTTACTCTAATGGCAAAGATAATAAGCAGTAACAAGAAAGTTTTAAATTTAATTACTAATTAATATACTGATTAGATTCTGGATGAACACTTTATTAAGAATTAATTATATAAATATGAATACTCCTACTGGCATATGATTATTTTGTAATTTGAGATCACTTTTTTGTAAGTTTGCCCTCATGAAATTTATTCTTAATAAAAAATTATGGAACAATATTATACTCTCTTACATTGTGTCAAAATTTTTCCACTATTCATATCTTAATAATAATAGCATTGACTCTGCATAACCCAAAGAAGTTTAAAATCATCCCATGAAAAAAGTCAGCATTTACAATATATTATCTCATGCCTTCACCCTCTTAAAACAAACTCCTTTACTCAAAATGATGTTACTGCATCCTTTTATTTCATCCATACTTGGCAAAACAAAATAGAACAACAAAGATGGGATGATCCAATGTTAACAACCATCAACCCTGTTTAGGAACATCAGAGCATACAATATTAGTGTTTATACAGTCAAACCAGTTTTCATTCATCTGCTTTAGTAGAAAATAACTCAATAGATAAGTCAGACAGCTGTCTGTGAATCACAAACAGTACAATACACAGTAACTTAGAATGTGAATTTAAAGGTCTCAATTTTTATTAAAAGTTTGTTGAAAATCTGTGAAAGGATAGACATCTGTAGTTGACCCCTGCTCATAGTCGTATCGATGTTTTCTTAAATGATGTTGAGTATCAATACTTACTTAAATTACTTATTTGTGCAAGGAAAATGCAGTTAGGTTAGAGAGGAAAGTCAGAATAGGTAGTTAAAGAAAAAAGGATGCAGTAGGAAACATTTTAAATATTACTTCCTTCTTTGAGTCCAAAGTATTGAGGAAAATAGGATCTCATGAAGTTGCTGTGAGGAAGAAACAAGGAAACATATATAGTACATGACAAAGAATATGTACTTTGGTTGCAATTGATACATGCATCCAGAAAAAAAAATCCATGACACATCCTGCACTGTAACAAAAGATGTGTGAAACAGAACTCTGCAGGTGGCAGTCACATTTCTTCCACAGCAAAACAAAAACTACCAACAAAAACAAAACAAAACACAAAGCAAAAAGAAACAGTGTTAGGAAGTCACACTAAAGAGCTCTTCACAGGGTTGACTGACTGATGAGGGGAGCAGCCACATGAGCCAATGAGCCCTCAGTTGTACTGCTAGTTCCTAACAGTAATACTGCACTAGGTACTCCAAGCAGCAGTCTGGTATGGTGCCCTCATACATGGGCTGTTTCTCTTTTGTACAAAAAGGAA
The DNA here is from genome assembly GCA_001685095.1 of Ellobius talpinus. NCBI lineage: Eukaryota > Metazoa > Chordata > Mammalia > Rodentia > Cricetidae > Ellobius > Ellobius talpinus. The sequence goes on from LOJH01049649.1 coordinate 9,140, forward strand.
AAATTAAGCAAATCCTCTGTAGTATAACTAAGCATATCAGTTCAGGAATACAATCAGCAGACTTCACTTGGATTTCAAAAATTTAAAGTTAGAATACCTTAAATAACATAGTAAATCAAAAAATTGACAAAATACATAATTTAACGATATAACATGAAAGAGTTTAAATCATACAAATAAGTAAAAGAAGCAAAATGCACAAGATGAAGAAAAACAATCCAATTGATAAATGATAAAAGAGAATTTACACTAGCACCAAAAAAACCCAACCCAAACAAACAAACAAACAAACAAAAAAAAACCGAAATCTTTTAGGTAAATCCTGATAGGTCATGTGGAAAGTTCACATGTGACCAATATATCCACAAAGGGAAAACAGAAGCAATACACCTGAGAGCCAATTGAGGTAGAAATACAAGGAAAGCATACAATTGCATGCTGAGATTGGAAATTTTGCATGGTATATATTTTATATACAACACTGTCAAGATTTGGGGTAGGAGGAGATACAAGAGATTGTTTTATTTTGGGGGGCTTGTTTTGCCTCCATAAAAGAGGCGTAACTCTTAAGATATCTATTTATGTATAAAAATAAACTCTAGCCATTATTCTAACTTTTGAATGTTTGAATCAAGTGGCTACATCTACAACACGATTCTTACATCCAAGCTCAGAAAATAGCAGGAAAGAGAGGGGTAAAGATTGAGAACCAGAGGACAAGGAAGTTGACTTTGAGACTGAATGTTCTAGAAAGGACAACAAAGCTAACCCCATGATACCTCAACAATATGGCTGCTTTAACAAGACCAAAAATAAAACCATAAATAGTCATGCTAAGATGGAAAAGGCAAATCTCACTGGGCTCCACCCCCCCGCCTTCAAAGAACCTCACTCTTTCCCCATAGATACTTAGTGCACCATGATTACTATCAATTTCTAAATTCGTGATTCTGATATTTACATAAGAGTAGTTCCTAGGTGGCCAATAATGACTTCTCCTACTTAAATTACTTTGTAATTTTAGAGTAATCATTTAATACCTTAATATGGTCCTTAAAAATCACACCAACATTTTATTTTATGTTATGTTAAATGTTTATTATCAAATAGCATATGCTAGATCAAATGATAGAAATTGGTGTTAGAGATTTCCATACCATTGTACAACTATTTAAGAACTTACATCAAGGAAATGAATATCCACTGAAATTTATCAATTATTACTGCATGCCTAAAATTATATAAATTTTATAATATATTTTACCTACCTAACTTAATTAAGAGATCATAGATTACAGTAATGGTAACATTAAAATTCATGCTGTTATTTTTTAGAAGATACTCTAATTTCTAAGATTAGTCTAAATGTTTTAAAACATTTACTTATTAGCTTGAAATGCTCAAGGGTTTTTAACCTAAAGTGTGAAGAAGTTATAAACAAGGTGTTAGTAGTAAACTAAATTCTTGATGAATTATTTGATTATATAATTGCATTCATTAATTATTCAAATGCAATCAAATTTTCATCTTAGAGATTCTTCAATAAATTTAAACGTCTTCAGTTATGTTTCTCAATTTGAAAAATAAACAAGTCTTATAACAAAGAATGTCAATACTTTGTTGTAACTAAAGTTCATGTCAATACATCACATTAATCTGAAGATTTTATATAAGAAGAGAACATATGAAAAAGCATTTTAAAAATGTTGTATAAAATTAATGATCAGATATTTAAAATTGAAAACAATATGGTATTCTATTTAGGAAGTAACTAGTATCAGTTGGGTGTAAATCAAAGACTACCAAATGTATGCAGTGAATAATTTTATTTATATCTTGGATAAACCCAGATTTAACTGTTTTGTAGAGTAATATGGGAATATCACTGAAGATTTGAAGCATCTATGTGACTGAGAAGGCTCACGGCATATCTGACAGGAAGGATATTGAAAATACATATTCTGTTGTTAAAAGTACTGATAATAAATTCATGCTATGGTTCATAAATTTTGTAAAGTATAGGCTGGTCAAAGGAACTTGAATATATTATTTGTGTTGAATTTTAAGGGCTGGAAAGCCCTGTCTATGAAATAACATGACACATATTTAGAAGACTTAGAATCATGGTTTCAGTCAGTGCCTCTAAGAAAGAATATAGAATTATGTGAAGACTGGTTTAGGCTAGCAGGAAAAATGTACAGGCAAGATCTTTTCTAAATCTTCCTAAATCAGGGTATAAGATTAATAAAACTGAGTTAATGTGTTCTCAATGGATATAGTACTTAAGGGGGACTTGGTAAAATTAACATATTTTCTATGTATGTTCTTTCAGAAGTTCGAAACATTATTAAATCTAATGTGGGAATGGTTTTATAATAATAATATCTTAAAATTATTATTTTATATTATCTGTGAAATGAACAGTATTTCTCCCTGAATATATAAATTAATTATTACACAAAACAAGTGTGGTATTCTGTGCTACAAGGATATAGATCTTGGCTAATTCTCCTTGGCTTTAGAGAATTTATTCAGTAAAGAATGGAGTAGAGAAGAATGATATACTGCATCTTATTGCTTCTTCGTAGGTACCGTAAGCTCTGGTGAGGAATTTTAGCATGAACCTAAAAAGCAATGACAACAGATGTAGAAACAGAGCTTTGATGTCAGTAATTAACTTCCTCAACAGAACCCGGGTTTGAACTCAAGAAAATGTACTGGCCTATTTTCTTTCTTCGAGCCACAATCGCTGAAGGAGGTCCAAATTTTTGACACTGTAACAAAACATTGCAATCTGCCAAGTTCACAGTTACTGAAAATGATCCAATCTTGTTTACAAAATCCTCATAATATTTTAGGTCACATCACAGTGTTGTGTTGAGAACCCGCCACAGCGATCCTTGGCCACGTGGGGCCCACAGGCAATGTGTTGGGCCTGTAAGCGTTTTAATCATAGCCACATTCAACAGTAAGAGCATGAGGACCTGCATTCAGTTCCCTAGCACTCGGAAAAAGCCCCGTGTGGTCCGGACTCTCTTCAGTCATAGACAGGAAGATCATCGACCCTTGCTGGTCAGCTAGCCTAGCTGGGAAACGGGGAGCTCCAGGGTTAGTGAGAGACCCTGTCTCAAAAGAATAAAGTGGAAAGCAACATGCTTTAAGCTCTAACAGAGGAAGGTTTTCAATATCTGCTTCTAAACTTATCAGGCATACCCATGAATCCTCATAACCTTTAATATGGTGCATAATGGAAACATTATATACATACATGCGTTAAAATATACGCAACCCGAAAATGGCCGCAAATACACATCAAATGAGAACAAAGAAGTAAATATAAGAAATCATCATAAGGGGAAAGAATCAAATTTCAGATGATATTTGACTTTGCTGAGGGTTTATAGATTCAGTCTGAAAAACAAAAGTCATTTTCGATGCAGAACCTGGACTGTCAATGAAGTTACACTGTAAAGAAAGCGCTGAGATGGCGATATTGATGCTCCTGGAGATGGTGAGGATAGTGCTTACCAGAGAGATGGTGAGGATATTGCTTACCAGAGAGATGGTGAGGATAGGACTTACCAGAGAGATGGTGACGATAGTGCTTGCCAGAGAGATGGTGACGATAGTGCTTGCCAGAGAGATGGTGAGGATAGTGCTTACCAGAGAGATGGTGAG
>LOJH01049651.1:0-12817 GCA_001685095.1 Ellobius talpinus
AGGACCTTTGGAAGATCAGGCAATGCTCTTAACCACTGAGCCATCTCTCCAGCCTCCCTGAAAATCTTCTTAAAAGAATAAACCCCAGAGAAATTGGCCTTTGTGTATATCCACAAAAATAAAATAATTGAGAAAACAAATTTCTTAAATGATTTATTTATTTTATTTTATGTGTATTGGTGTTTTGCCTGCATGTATATTATGAAAGTGTCAGATCCTATGGGACTGGAATTACAAACAGTTGTGAACTGATATGGGAGTGCTGGGAACTGAACCTGAATCCTTTGGAAGAGCAGCCAGTGCTCTTAACCACTGAGCCATCTCTCCAGTCCCAGGAAAACGAATTCTATCTTGAAAAACTAATGAGTGGTTTCCAATATGTTCTTGTATGACAACGAATAAGAAACCAATGTTTCCGTTGACACTCAACTCACCTGTATTGAACCTGGGGATGAATTATTTATCTAGCACCTAGGCTCAGTGCTCTTATTGTTTTTTAAATCTTCCTTAATTCATTCACCAACAGGGTCTCACTCTGGGGCTCTCAAGCTGGGCTGGAATTCACTATCCAACCCAGCAGGAGGCCTGAGGCTCAAGGTGAGCCTCTTGCCTTGGCCACTCAGGTATCAGGATTACAAGCATGAACAGAACTCCTGGCTCACCTGAGATTGTTTTATAGTCTTCCTCTCCAGCACCCTCATGCTTAGAGCGGGGTAATCCAACGAAATTTCAATTTAAGTCAAAGACTTATTGGCTGTGACATTAATAGAATGATTATTTAATCAAGGGGCGGGAGAAAACAGACAAGACCCTTCGCTAGTGTTCGGAATCTTCATGATTGGAGGATACCAATGGTGACTGAACAGACCTAAGCCAACGTGGTGTTTCGGCGTCAGCAAAGACAAGTGGCCTGGATGTGTAACCTTCAGCATCGGACCTCAAAGGACAGGCACATTTCCAGTAACAGCTTCATTTCCCCGCGTTCCCTGGGGAAAGAGGGCGGTGAGCTCTGTTGATGGCATCAGCTGACATCACTGGCTGGGACCACGGGGACGCTGGGCCCACCTCAGCAGTGGCCTGACTGCATCAACCTCTGGGTTTCCCAGCTCCTGCCACGTGAGCCGTCCTAATATGGCCAGGCTCAGGAGCAGCCCAGGAGCGCTTTCTTTCTCCCGCTAAAGGAGAGAAGGCTGGAACAAATGCCTCAAGTCAAACACAATCTGAAGAAAAGCAAATGGGGATTTGGGTTCGCGCCTGGCCAGATGCAAATCCCAGGGCTGCAGAAACTCCAACCTTGGGGTATCAATCATTGAATTAAAAAACAAAGCTTTTGCTACCTCCCCCTTCTGTCTTGCTGTCCCTGAATCTTCTTCAGCCCCGGGACAGATCCCAAAGCTCTTGTCCCCCTTTAGGGACCTGAGGAGCCCTGGGGGGGGGGCGGCTGCTGGGAACCTGGTGGCGGAGCCTCTGGTCCTAGCAGCCTAGGGGGAGATGCTGCAAGGCGTGTCTGGGCTGTGCTCATGTGATGAAGGGAGGGAAAAACAAGGAGGGGGGAGGAGGCTACGAGGTGGCTTTTTTTTTTCTTTTAAGGAGTTTGCCACGAGCGCGTCCCCTTCATTCGCAGTTCGGGCGCGTTCTCAGCAGGATCGCGGAGAGCCGGTGCTCCTCACCCCCAGCCCCCGTGGTCCTGGGAGCACGTCCCCTAGCCCCTCGGCGTCTCCGCGGTCCCTGAAAGGCCGCTAGCCAGCGGGTGTAGAAGAGCCACTGAGCCATGGGCGCAGGCAGTTCCACCGAGCAGCGGAGTCCCGAGCAGCCGGCGGGGAGCGACACGCCGAGTGAGCTGGAGCTCAGTGGCCACGGGCCCGCAGCGGAAGCGCCAGGAGCAGCTGAAGAACCTGCCGACGCGGACCCCGCCACCAAGGTTTGCTGCGGCCACCTGCCTGGGTGGGGCGGGATGGAGATGGGGCGTCCTGGCGGTTTCCGCCTGCCACAACTTCCCGCCGGTGCAGACCGTCTGCAAACTCGAGAGCAGCCCTTTGCAGGCTCTCGGGGTCAGTCGCACCGGGGCGGGGCTGGCATCTTTGTCGTGGGTCCCTAAGGGCGGCGACCTAGCCCTTCCGCAGCCATCAAATCTGCCCCTGCCCGCCGCTCTCCAGCCTTTTCCCTCTCTTCCGGTGGGCTGGCAGCCTGGGGGATGGCCAGTGGGGCATCCATAAGAACTGACCATGGCCAGGCATTTGAAGCTACTCACTGCTCCCCAGGTCCATGGTCCCAGAGAGGGAAAGTCGGAACGTGCTTTGGAGCGTTGCTAACCTGGATCCTAGGTTCCCCACCCAGCATTGGCCTTGACACCAGCTTCCACCCGGGCCACCGGATTTGGTACCCAGAGTCCTGCGGCAGCGCCTGGGACACCGCCTAGCTGATGCAGAGAGCGTGGCGTGTATCTCTGTTCCAGACAGAGAGAACCCGAGCAGAAGCACCAATGGAGGGCTAGGCAAAGCTCCTGGCATCCTGTCTCCCTTTCTCACAGTTTGCTGCCTGTGGACTCAGTTGGATAAACAAACACGAGTTAGAAGTTTGCCACCGCTGTAGGCAAAGGCTTCAGCGAGCGTTCTTACACTCTGTCGAGTATACTGAAAAGCTGTAGAAATACTGCATTTTACAGGCCTGCTTGGTTCGAGGTCGGAATATTTCATCTGGTACATCACAGCCTCTACCTTTGTGTCTTATTCTCATTATTATATTTTCTTTAGTTCTTTTTCTTTTGTTGTTCGGGGTTGTTAATTAATGTGCTTGTTTGTTTTGAGACGGTCTCCCTCTAGCCTAGGCTGGCTTGGAACTCACGACCTAGCCCAACTAGTGGCAATCCTGCCTCAGCTTCTCAAATGACTTCGCAGCCACGCCCGGCTGGCAACATAGCATTTTAGCTGTTTTCCAGCACGTGTTTGTGAGCAAGACTTCACATAGGTGGATTTATGCTATTCCTACAGAAACATGTGAACAACCAAACAACTTGAAGAAAAATCAACCAATTGCTGAATTTGGGGATAGAGAGTAGAGAGGACCATTAGGAATGTCTCTGGAAATGCAAACATCTTTCTGTGTAGAGCAAAAAACCATTGAGGTCCAGGTAAATCTCACAGAAGTCGGACCTGATCCCCTTGACCTCTTTAGTTGTCCTGTTATAGCACAGGCTGACGGTGGCTCTTAACGCCTTCTAACTCCACTTTTTTAACTAATCGCTACTTGTAAAATCCAGGGTCCTCACTGCTTTGGATGCTTAGGTTTCCTAACGAACCGCATCTTCTGTGGTACAGTCTCCATCCTTTGGATGCCTCAGTTACATTTGAATACTGTGTAACAATCTTTTTTTTTTTACTTCTTTCTTTTTTTTTTTCTTTCGAGACAGGCTTTCTCTGTAGCTTTTGGAGCCTGTCCTGGAACGAGCTCTTGTAGACCAGAAAGAATTACTTATGAGAGAAAGAGTCCAGGTGTGTGCATGATCTGTGTGTGTAGGGGAGGGGTAAATGTGCCCTGGTGCTCACGTGTGAAGGTCAGACAGCAGCCCTGTAGAACTGGTTCTCTCCTACCTTTACGTGAGCTGTGGGCCTTGAACTCCTGTCGCCAGCTCCGCAAGGCAAGGGCAAGCACTTCTACCTGCTGAGCCATCTTACTGCCCCACCCCATGTTTTGATGGCTGTGAGCATAGTTCCGGTTTGGAATACAGTAATTTTAAGGTATAACTGCCAAGTTTGTAGTCAGGAGGAATTCCTTACCTCAGTTTTTACATGACTTGAAGTAGTATTATCTGTTTACATTGAAGTATGGACCGTATCCCCTTCCCAATAAATTACATTTGTTTACTTTAAAAAATCCATTCCTTTCTTTTCCACCTTGCATACCCTCATATAACTTGTATCTCCCTTCTCTATCCTAGTCAACTGCCATCTTGAAACATCCAAGCAGTCTCTTTCATAAGTGACATCCACAGCCACAGCATCCTTAATGTGTTGGCCAGTTTCCCAGTTATCAATTTGGAGATGGATCGATACACTTGCATGTGCTTGTTGGAATTTATATGTGTGTTCCTTCATTTCAACCCACAGGTCACTCAGGTTTTGTTGACCTAAGACTTTTTAATAGGACCTCAGAATTAAGAATGATTTGGCACCCCCAAATTCTACCCTTGCTCTGTATCTTAAGCCCCAGTCCTTGACTTCCAAGGTGGAGAGGTCCCATCTGTCACTCTTGGCTCCTTAGCCCTTTGGTCCCTTCCCGGCAGAGTCTACATTTGTGGATTTAGGGGCTTTTTAACTAATAGCTTGGCTGATCTGCATGCTCCACAAGGTAAGAGCCTCTCTGGTTTTGCTGACAAACTGTCCCCTGTGTGAGGCATGGTTCCTGGCATGGCATGTTGGGACTTAGAACTGATGGAGAAAAGTGATGCTATTGGCCCTTGGGTTTTCATCGGGAAATACCAGCTGTCTGTTTCTCCTGCTTCACCTTTAACCTCATTTTGATTATATTTATCAGAAAGTGACTGAGACTGGCTTATTTGGTAATGAGTAGATGGAGTAGGTGATTAAGGGAGAAACTCAGAGTTGAAGATTCGTTTTGTTCTTTGGAAGTAGTGGCTTGGCTGGGTGTGGAGGCCCACATTTGCAGTCCTAGCACGGAAGGCTGAGGCAGGGGGACTGCTTTGACTGACTTTGAAGCCGGTCAAGGCTATGTGAAATCTGGCTTGTTTTTTGCTTTTGTTATTTTATTTTTTTTTTGGCTCGGGTGACACATACACTGAGTTACTTATGGGTTACATCATGAATATATAATCTTGATGGATGTATAGGCATTTGGGGGAGGTTTACTAGATAGTATACCATTTTCCCCTCTTTGGGCAGAATGATCTTTTTTCCTTTTTATGTAATGTAATCATTAAACATTATTTTTTTTCTGTATGCAATGTCAAACATTTATATCATGTGTGCTACACATTTAGTAAATCAGTTGGTTTGGGGTTTTTGTTTTATTTCTTAGACAAGGAGTCCTTCTGTAGCCCAGGCTGTCCTGGAAACTCACTGTGCATCCCAGGCTGGCTTTGAACTTGATCCTCCTGCCTCAGCCTCCAGCTACTGAAATTACAACTGGGAGCCACCTCTATTCAGCTTCCTTTTTTTATGTTAATATATTTTTTTAAATCTTAGGTCAACATATAAAGAAATGGGTTTCCTCATGGCATCTGTGTAAAGTCCATATTTTATTATTTATTGGATGCTAGAAAGGGAACCCAGAACATGTACACTAACACTAACACAGTCCCCATGCCCTTTTCTGGTGACTTTAGTTAGCAATTATTCCCTCAGAGTCCCCAAAGGCAGCTTCCTAATTGAATTCTGCCATGGGGCCACATAGAGGGCAAAACGTGTTTGTTTGTATGCTTTTTTAAACTTTATTTATTTGTTTGTTTGTTTGTTTGAGACATTGTTTCTCTGTAGCTTTTGGAGTCTGTCCTGGAACTAGCTCTTGTAGACCAGGCTGGCCTCGAATTCATAGTGATCTGTCAGTCTCTGCCTCCTGAGTGCTGGGATTAAAGGCGTGCGCCACCACCGCCCTGCATTTGTATGCTTTTTGAGGCAGGGTTTCTCTGTATAGCCCTGGCTGTCATGGACCTGGCTTTGTACACCAGGTTGGCCTTGAACTCAGAGACCTGCCAGCCTCAGCCTCCTGTGTACGGCCACCACACAGCATCTTTGTTTTTAAAGAAATGACTACATATTTAGTATATGTGTGTGCTGTGGAGGCCAGAGTGGGCTTCAGACTCTTTGGAGCAGGAGTTACAGGCTGTTGTGTGCTCCCTGGTGTGGGTGCTGGGATCCCTCTGGTCCTCACAGTAAGGGTGCTTAGCCACTGAGCCATCTCTAGCTTCTGGGAGTTAAACAATATCTTCTTCCTCTTTCTCTTGTTTTGGGGCTTGCCAAGCAAGCACACAACACCAGCCCAATAGAGTTAAACCTTTGATTGCTCAAGTTTAACATTTCAATGCCCTGTGTTTTGGTTTTATCTCTGACACACTTCAGTAAAATGCAGGGAGGCCCGTGGTCAGGCTTCAGTCTTCATATGCAAATCCTAGGGGGAAATGGCCTGGTCAGTTATTTCCCGGCTTTAAGACTTTATGGCTACTCTTGGGGACAGTGAGGTTTGCTTCTCATTTCCTCATCTGCGTGTTTATAAGCTCTGTGCTCTGCAAGTTTATATTCATTCAGTTGCTGACAGACCAATGACTAACGAATGGGCTTCCATTGCTCTAGTCGATCTCGATTTCTGGAGCCAAACTGAAGGTCAAATTTGGCACTCAGAATGCCTCTGAAGTAACCTTTGCTTTTAATCTTTGTTTTTAAATAAATGATTACATATTTGTGTGTGTGTGTGATAGTCCAAGCTGACTTCAAACTCACTATATAGATGACGCTATCCTTAAACCTCAAATTCTTCCTCTACTCCTGAGGAAGGTGGAGTTTTTGCATGTGTTACCTATATTCCAGCAGATTTTCCCCATGACAAGAGGGGGCTGTTCTCTTGCTATATCAGAGACCAAACCCAGCAAGCTAGTGCACCTTTGTCATCATAGCCCTTGAGAGACTGAGGTAGGGACATAGCAAGTTCAAGACCAGCCTGGGCTAGATAGTGAGTTCCAGGTTAACCTGGGATACAGAGTAAAAAGGCCTCAAAACTTAAACAAACAAAAACAGCTGAACATTGGAGATGGAGGTGTAAGGTTTCAAGTCATTTAGGATTGCCAGGAGGTGAAAGAATACGGCTACATTGTTTGAGGTTAGCCTGGGCTATCGGTAAGTGTACTTGCGGCCCAATTGCGAGGACCAGTGTGTGAGTCCCCAGCACCCACATTAAAAGCTTGGTTTTGTAGCCTGTCATCCCAGTACCAGGTCACTGTTGCCCGGTTAGTCTGACAGCTGGGAGCTGGGCTTAGAGCAACCCTGTCTCAAGGGAATAAGGCAGAAAGTAACTGAACTGGCCACCTGTTGTCCTCCTCTGACCTTTGCAGAGCCTCCACTGGGCACGAGAGCACACACTTTTTAAATAGACAAATGTATAATATATTTAGTTTAAGATCTCCATTAACCTTTCTGTGTATGCATGAGACAAGGTTCTTCCCCTTGCCTAGGCTGGTCTCATATCCCTGGGCTGATGTGGCTCTTGTCCTCAGCTCTAGTAGCTGAGGCTATAGGCATGCAGGATTGAGTTCCGCTTTAGCGGGCTTCTGTGCTTCTAGAATAGGAAACCTTTTCTAAGGAATGGCTGTCCAGATGAGCCGGGTTGAGACTGACGTCATAGTCATAGAAGAAAAAGGGCTGAGGAAACCAGACACGGAACCAAAAGTTACTTATCTTGTAAAGATTAATGCAGAGGGGACTCTATACAGCTAAAACTGTCCTGTTGGGTTTGGATTTTATTTATTTAGTTATTTATTTTTTAAGACAGGGTCTCAATGTAACCCAGGCTCACACCAGGCAATCAATCCTCTTGTCCCAGCCTCTTGAGGGTTAGGATGGCTGCAAGCATGCATCACACATAGATGGGGTTGCCTGTTATCTATCACTTTATCTTTTGATATCTTCCAGGTCAGATAAATAATTTGGTTTCTGCTTGGTGGCCTTGAACTTATCAGAAGTTACCCCACTTTGCCCAGATCCTTTGGCCTAGTGGAGGAGCTCCTTCAAAACCCCTGCCTCCTGTGAACTTTAGGGCAATCAACACAAAGAAATAAGTGTCCTTGCCTTGAGGCCTAGATGGTAGCTGAGGATGATAGCCTGTTCCTAGCAGGTGGGAAGCCCTGAGTTTCATTCCCGCCCCCACATCACACAAGCACAAAGGTGTTTTTGTTTTCAACCCAATGAAGCTGCCTATTTTCATTGTCTTCTGTAAGTTTTCAAATATATTCAGGGTTTAGGGAACAGAACACCTGTGGAAGAAAAGGATCACGGGAGGTTATGCTCATCACTAACCTGTGTAGTTCTGTGTGGGCTGTCCTTTGTGAACTGTGGAATTGGAGTGTATGACATTCAGCATTTTGCAAAAACAGTTAAAGACTTCCATCTGTTGAGATCCTGAACCCAACTTGCAGCTCTCTTAACCGAAACATTTAAAAATACTATAGCAGCGGCCATTTAATCCCAGCACTGGGAGACAGAGGCAGGCCCTCTGTGAGTTCTGGGCCAGCCAGGGCTACACAGTGAGACCCTGTTTCAGAAAAACAAACAAAAGAAATAAAAATACTACAGGAGCAAGGTAGGCAAGGAGGAGGGTATGTAATGTATTGTCTGTGTTAGCGCATGAGCATACAGTACCGTGGCAACGGTATGCAGGCCTGAGTCAGTTCTCCAGTTCTACGGCGGCGTTCCAGAGCGTGATGAAGGAGAAAGATTTGGGAGGCAGATGAGGTTACAAATCAAGTTAGGTGCAATCTTGTCTCAAAACAAAATAAGGTTTCCTGTGTTATCCAGGCTGGCTCTTGAACTCCCAGGTTCAAGTGATGTTTCTGGTTCAGCCTCCCACATATCTTGGACCATTTGTAGATTTATTTATTATGGATACAGTAGTGTTCTGTCTGCACGTATGCCTGCAGGCCAGAAGAGGGCACCAGATCTCATTGTAGATGGTTGCAAGCCACCGTGTGGTTGCTGGGAATTGAACTCAGGACCTGTGGAAGAGCAGCCAGTGCTCTTGACCTCTGAGCCATCTCTGAAGCCTCAAGGGAGACATTTTAAACTGTTAACTTGCTACTACTTAAAAACACCTGGAAAGAGTGTCCAAGAGGGATCGTCTAGATAAGGTTGGCTTCCAGGCATATCTGGAGGACTGGGAAAGATCCAGCCTGAAGGTAAGTGCTACCATTCTTTGAAGCCCTGGAGGCAGTAAGAGTAGAGCTAGCTGAGCGCTAAGCACGCTTGCATCCATTTCTCTTTTTGTCCTCTATCTCCTGCTGTCTTGTCTTCCCCTCGGAATGGGCTGAAACCTGGAACTGAGCTCAAATAATCCGTTCTTTGATCAGTTCCTTTCCGTCACGGCGTTTTATCGCAGCAGCAGAAATGAAGCTAGAACATCACTTGACAGTAGTAATTTGGGCTCCAAATAAGGGTTTGCAGGAGGGTGTACGCACAAGAGGATTTGAGTTTGAGGCCAGCTGAGGCTATGTAGCCATGTATGTATGTAGCCTGATACAAATATACAAATATATAGGTGAAGGCTTCAGCAAACTACGTAATGGCTGACTGACCATCACGAGATGCTTCTAACTACACTCAGCTACGCATCTCCAATAGTGGTTTTCACGGGAGCATAGACTGGGCGTGGTGGGCACAAAGATCATCAAGAGGAAGGGATAATGCTGTGGAATCTGTAGATGGCGGTCAACAAGGGGTATAGAGAGGAGGAAAGGTGGACAGAAAGAGGAGATACAAGCGAAGGCACTGAGTTGGTCAGCTGCCAGAACACCACTTACCATAACGAATCTTCTCCATTAGGAAATGGAGGTCCCTGAGGGTCGACCGCACTCCTTCTGTTTGAAGGTGGAAGAGGAGGTGTCTCATGGACAGCTCATCTTTGCTTTCAAAGAGGGTGTTTCTTTGAGGTACTGCGCATGCTCAGTGTCTGCTTTTTGGGCGGTGCCTAGGACAAGGCGGCCGGCCGGTTTACTCTCGTACTTTGTGTGTCTGAGTGTATGGTTGCTTTTGGAGTAGATTGGTGCAAGCTCTGGGTTCCAGTTGTCATAACTGTCAATGCATAACTCCTTTTAAAATGTCCTGTTTGTTGTTGGGAGCGAGAGAGGGGATTGTGTGTGCTATGGCTTCGGTATGGCCAGAGGACAACTTCCGGGAGTCGGTCCTCTCCTTCCACCTTGTCTGAGAAAGTCTTTCTTGTTCCTGTTGTGCTGTGCACTCCAGGCCAGCTGGCCCTGGAGGTTCCTTCTCCACCTCCTGCCTCACAGGGAGTGTTGGAGGTTGCAGTGTTGGGGTCACAGTCCCAGGACCTAACTCGGGGTTGCTTGCAAAGTGTTTTTTCCCTCGAAGCGGGCTCGTAACTCTTTATTTTAAGCATAGTTTCGCTCTGTAGTCCAAGCTGCCCTGAAATGTACTGTGTAGCCCAGGATGACCTTAACATAGGACAATCGTGATTTGGCCTCTCAAGAATTAGGATTAGAGGTGTGAGCCAAAATACTGGCTGGACACGCCTCGATACTTTGAGCATACTTTGAGCCACACATGATGACACACACACACCTGAAATCTCAGCGGGAAGAGTGCAAGTTCAGGGCTAGCCTGAGCTACATAATAAACCTGACTCCAAAGGGGTGGGGTGACAAGAAAAGGAGGTTGTGAGATGACTCAGTCTGTAATGTGCTTACCATCCAGGCACGAAGGCTTGAACAGTATCCCAGCATCCATTTAATGTATGTATCCATAATCCCACCACTGAGGTAACAAGGACAAGAGGATCCCTGGAGCTTGCTGGCTACCCTGTCCAGCCAAACTGGTGAGCTCCAGGTTCCATGAAAGACTCTGGCTTGAAAAATTAAATTGTGGCTGGGCATGGTTACACATGCCTTTAATCCCAGTAGAAACAGAATTCTCTATGAGTTTGAGGCCAGCATGGGCTATAGCCAGTGCCAGACCAGTTGGGGCTACACAGTGAGATCCCGTCTCAACAAACAAATAATGCCAATTGGAGCAGCAAGATGGCTTGATGTGTTAAGGCATTGGTGCCACGCCTGGCCTGAGTTTGGTCTTCCAAACCCACGTGGTAGAAGGAGAGAACTGACTCCTTTGAGTTGGCCTTTGACCTCCACATGTGCACCATGCCATGGGTGTGTATGCACACATAAACACACACACATGCACACGTGCACAATAATACGTGTAATAAAAATCTAAAGGGGCTGGGTATGGTAGCACACACTTTTAAACCCAGCACTGGGAAGGCAGAGACAGGTGGATTTGAGTTTGAGGCCAGCCTGGTCTACAGAGTGAGTTCCAGGACAGTTAGGGAGTACACAGAGAAATCCTGTCTTGGACATGGACACACACACACACACACACACACACACACACACGCACGCACGCACGCACACAGAGAGAGACAGAGCTTTTAAAAGATGAACAACTGAGGAAGACCTGGCCTCTATATACCTGCACCTATTCATACACATACACGTGAGCGTGAGCACACACATACATGAACACAAACAAATACAGGTGCTTCCTCTCATGTCTTGTTAGCTTTTGTCATGAAGTGTAGATTGTCGTGCAATAAGCAGGAGTGTTTGTTTTGTAGTTCTTAACGTTTTATTTTTAAAATTTATTTATTTTGTTATTACTGTTATTCTTATTACTTTTGTGACAGGGTCTTAACTATGTAGCCCTGGCTATCCTGGAACTCACTCTGTAGACCAGGTTGACCTTGAACTCACAGAGATCTGTCTACCTCCCAAGTGCCACTATTCTCAGTTTAATTAACTAATTTTTAAGATAAACTCTCAATCCTCCTGCCTCAGCTTTCTGATTTTAGGGTTTACAGACATGTATTGTTATCCTTTGCTTTAATGATTGCTAGATTTTATTACGTGTGGTTCTTTTTTGTTTTTGTTTTTGAGACAAGGTTTCTCTGTGTAATAGCCCTATCTGTCCTGGAACTAGCTCTTGTAGACCAGGCTGGCCTCAACCTCACAAAGATCCACCTTCCTCTGCCTCCCGTGTGCTGGGATTAAAGGTGTGTGCCACCACCCCCTGGCTATATGTGTGGTTCTTAGTGATCATTTAAACCCAGTCCTAACAGACTTTCCAGAAGACTGCCTTTTAGAAACTTGTTTGGAATTACTCTTCTCCACTGGGGTGTGAGCACTAAGTTCCACAGAAAGTTCAACGCATGCTGCTATCCCTTCTCTGAATTTATAGTTAGACAGTGCAGTGTAAATAACAGTGAGGTGGGGAGAAAGTGGCCTCCAGGTCACTAAGAACTGGCCACTTCTTGTTTGTTTCCATCTTTGAAGCAAAGTCTCACTTTATAGCCCAGGCAGGCCTTGAACTCCTGCCTCAGTCTCCTGAGAGATGGGAATGTTGATGGGTACCATCATGCTGGTGTTTTTATGTTTATTGGTGTTTGCCTGTGTACGGGTTTTGGGTCCTCAGGAACTATCGTTACAGACAGTTGTGAGTCTGTAGGCGCTGGGAATTGAACCCCCAGGTACTATGGAAGAGCGTTCAGGGCTCTTAACCACTGAACCATCTCTCATGATGAATTTTTTAATTGTTTCAGAAATAACATAAACAAGCAAATCATTATTTAGAGTCAAGCTCCAGCTTCTATGTTGTAACTGAGGATATTTAAATGGAAATTTATAATCTTTGTGCCATGTTTTGTAGAAAATAAGTCACTCAAGTGGTAGGGAATGCTAGAAATTTTTGTTAAATTCTTTCTTATTATCACAATTTCTTCCAGTCTTGGCACAACTAGTGTAGAAAATTGGCACACAAAAAAATAGTGAACTGTAATGAAACTAAAACCCAGATTGATGAATTTATACACACACAGAGATACGCACACACCCTTTATTGAAAAACCTCAAGGACTAAAATATACTTGTAAGAAATTAGATAATCTTAAGTCTTTTGCTTATAATAAACTAAACTTGGTTGATTTGATCAACATGAAAACTAGTAATTCTTTTAGTAATAACTGAGGTCTTTAGAATGCTTTTATATATATATATATATATATATATATATATATATATATATATATATAT
>LOJH01049652.1:323-12817 GCA_001685095.1 Ellobius talpinus
CCAGGACAGAACTACATAATAGAGAGACCCTGTCTCAAAAACAAACAACCCCCCCAAAACAAACTAAAACAAAAATCACATTTATGTATGTATGTATGTGTGCATGTATGTCTGTGTATGTGTGTATGTATGCATGTAAGTGTGTATGTGCATGTGGCAATCAGAGGACAATGTGCAGGAGTCAGTTCTCTTCTATCATGTGGGTCCTGGAGATTAAATTCAGGACACCAGGTTTGGTGGCAAGTGCCTTTACCCATTGAGCCATCTTGCTGGCCTCTTTTTTTCTTTTCTTTTCTTTTTTTTTTTTTGGTTTTTTGAGACAGGGTTTCTCTGGTAGCTTTGGAGCCTCTCCTGGAACTAGCTCTTGTAGACCAGGCTGGCCTCAAACTTACAGAGATCTGCCTACCTCTGCCTCTCAATTGCTGGGATTAAAGGCATGCACCACCACCACCCGGCTTTGCTGACCTCTTAAATTGGGTTCCTTATTAAAATAAATAAATGAACTCAAAATAAAGATAACTCAGCCCGGGTCTGGAGTTATACTCAGCAGTTAAGAGCATTGGCTGCTCTTCCCGGGATCCTGAGTTCAGTTTCTAGCACTCATAGTAGCTCACAATGGTCTGTAATAGAGTCCAGTGCCCTCTTCTGGTGGGCAGATGTAGATGGAAACAAAACTCTCATACACATAAAATACATAAATATCTTTTTAAAACCTTAACTCAGTCAAACATTTGGCCAGGAAAGATTAAGTACACATTTACAGTTTTTTTAATGAAGTAATTTGAGACTAAGTCTTGCTGTGTGGCCCGAACTGTCTTGAAGTCATTATTTAGATCAGACTGGCTTCTAATTCGTCATCTTCTATCTCAGTCTCCCCAGTACTGGGACTGCAGGTGTGTGCCATGCTTGGATAGCTTCCTTTTTTTTTTAGCCATTATAATGAAGTAAGAATATAAAAACAACAACATCAAAACAAAACTTGAAAAAATGGGGAAGCCTATTTCCTAGTTCCAGCTGTAACCTTGAACGTCTGAGCCTGGGCAAATCTCTTCCTTTGGGACCTCTATTTCCTTTTCTGTAACACAGAGAGTTGGAAGAATTTACCAGTGTGCCCTCAGTTTGTACTGTGTCACCACAATGGCTTGTTTTGTTTTTTTATGATGCGGTATCTCACGAAGCCCAGGCTGGCCTGCATTTGCTGTATAGCCAAGGGGACCTTAAATTCCTGGTCTTCCTATCTCAGCCTCCCAAGGGCTGTACCTACAGGACTGAGCCACCATGCCAAGTTTAGCTATTATTTTTTTAAATCTTCCCTTTAACTCTTTCCCGCAGCCCTGTAAGCAGTGCCTTGGTCAGCACACCAGCGTGACTGTCACTCCTAGAAGTTATCCTACCCCCTTCATATGTGCACAGTAACCCATAGAAAATGCAAACCAAAAGTTTTAAATGAGAAAATAAAAACAAAATATAAAATACCTTCCTCAGCTGTACCTCTGGACACTTTCTGTTTAGCCTGATTAGGTTTTTCTTTTTCTCTCTCTATCCTGCAAGGCTACTTTTCCAAGATCAGGAACAAGCATCCCTCAACTCTTCCTTCTCTGCTGCTTCTCCTCTTCTCTTTTAGCCCCACCCCTTAACTATTCCCTCACCTTTACCTGGCTCCTCCTGCTGCTGCTGCTTCGCCTAGCTCCAGGGGTTTCTCTTCCAGATCCCCCTTTCTCCTCTTCCTTCTCCATCTCCTTCTTTGGACTTTGAGACGTTTGGCACTCCCTCCCCCACCAAAAACAATGACAAAACAAACAAAACAAAACTCCCCCCCCAAAAAAAACTAATGGTGTCCTCATAGGAGCTATTTTTGCAGCCATGGTACCTCCTTCCTCATTAACCAAAACCTAGTTGGATAGGCTTAGAGCAGATCACTAGACTGCTTAGTCTATCTAACGTGGGCCACATGAGTCCAGCTTTCAGAGAGCTGACGAAAACCTCTTGTGTTATCTTTCCAATGGCTGCATGCTAAGATGCTTGAGAGGGTCTGCATGACTGTAACCAGGAGAGCCCTCTTAGCAAACTCCAGTGGCCACTGGAGTACGATTCTTGGATGGTCCCCCCAGGCTTTACTCATGTTCTGGGCAGTAATTATTTAGTAATTTTATTTTATTGGTTTCTTGAGATGGGATCTCTTGTAGCCCCCATTGACCTTAGACTCCAGACCCTCCTGTCCTCCACCTCCTAAGTGCAAGGGCTATAGGCACACACCCCTATGGCTGGCTTCTGTGTATTTAAATCAATGACACAGACGAAGACAAAACTGCAAGGCCTAGCTGTGGACTATATGGTTGTCTTGAAGCAAAGAATTTTAGACAACAGGATCCCAGTGCGAAATTCTAGAGGAAACACAAGTGGGGTCAATGTCAAGTTCTGCTCTTGTGTCCAAAAGCCCAGCAGGGAGCCAGGCTTCCAAGGACTGGAATAGCAAGATTCTGAACCTTAATCACCAAAGTGTGAAGAGGGAGCTAGAAAGATGGTTAAGTGGGTAAGAGAGACTGATGCTCTTCCAGAAGCCCTGAATTTCATTCTTAGCATCCCTGCTGGGCAGCTCACAGTTGCCTGTGACACCAACTTCTTGGAATCCAATGCCCTCTTCTGATCTCTAGAGACATATGCACACACATGGCATACCTCACATAGACACATGCACACACACTAAATTGAAAAGAAAAAACAGGTATAGCTCAGGTTGCATAAGTCTTTAACAATCCATATTTAAAATGTACTCGTGTGTGTGTGTGTAGTTTAAATGGAGTTATGCAATTTTGAGGGATAACGCTTCCCCCCAAAACTGTAGACTGTCTAACAAAAGCCCCCTTTAAATTGGTCAGGGATGTCCAGTAGACTCCCAAAACAATATAGGCTACTGCCATTGCCCTCGGTTGTCTCCCAGCACTTGAAGGTTAGACTGTATTTTGGAAGTCATCACAGACTTCAGACACAGGACTTGGAGGGGTTGATCTGGAACCCTTATTCCTGAGGACCAGCTCTCAGAGTATCAGAAGGTGCTATGCAATCTGCTGAGAGGGAGAAACAACTGGCAGTTCTATGAAGCCTACAAACGACAATGACTGGCCCAGCAAGATATCCTTGATGATGCATTAGGGCCAACTTTATCTAGGCAGTAAACAGCAGATTGGGCCTAATTGGACGTAAGGCCCAATCACTAGGAAAGAATTTGTGCCTGGCACTGTAAATCTAGCCAACTATCCATGACTGGAGAGATCATGGACCTCAGAGGAAAGCCTATTACTTTCCTAAAGCAATATAATTTCTAACTCTACTCTGAATACTGATCATTCTATTCAGGTAAGTGTAGTTCTCACTCCTCATCAAAGAAAGTTCTTTTCATGCAGACAGAATCTATGACAGAGGTCCACAACTGGTCAAAAAGCAGAGCATAAGTGACCGTGGGGTGACCAACCCCAACCAATACACCTGCAATGCAGTCCCTACACTCAAAGCTCAAGGAAAATTACAGAAAGGGGAGCAGAAAGACTGTAAGAGCCAGAGAACCAGGGTGCCTGCTGCGGGATAGTGTCCTCTGGATGTGACAGGGAAGCTGCACCCATGAATCTCAACAATGTGGTTGCCTAAGTAAACATAACCTGCATAAAGACAATAGTCAATATGCCAGTGTGGACAGGGCAACTCGTAGAAGGCCCTGTCCCCAGAGTCAGTTATTGGCTGTAGAGAGGGAGAACCAACTTTCTTCAGGGATGAGCTTCCTGGTAAGTTATTGAAGCCAAGTGGTCCTCCCTAAACACTTGGGAGCAATACTGAGGGAGTGGGAAACATGGGAGGGTTCGAAGTAGGGCGAAGAGTGGAAATGATATGAATATAATGCTCATGTGTGAAATCCTCCACAAGCAAAAACCTTTAAGTTAAGAAATCAAGAAAAAGAAGCCCGAAGAAGCAATTGGAGAAGACACAGGGGTCTTTTTGTACTTATAGAATGAGACATTCAGAGTGTGGATGGCTCTGATCCTACGCTAAAGTGAACATCAAAGAGGGCAGACACTTGAAGCCAGTTTACTTTCGTTTCTCTTTTGGTAGTAGTGGGATGGAACTTTGGGCCTTATGCATGTAAGGCAAGTGCTCTACCATGGAGCTGCACTCCCAGCCTTCAGGTGCTCTGAGATAAAATGGGCTGTCCCTGAGGTGATCTCACACTGCATGTCCCTCTCTTTGCAGCCCTCCCCAGAAGTGGTGAAGGAGATGGTACAGTTCTCAAAGGATACTCTGGAAAAAATAGACAAGGCTCGCTCTGAGGGTTTGTATCATGAGGTAAGAGCACTTTTAATGGGGGATAGTGATGAGGAAGAGGGTGGAGAGTTAGGGAGGTGTGTAAACAGAAAGACGAGACCCATGAACAGGGTGTGTTTCCTGGAAGGCCATTTCTCTTATGCCTTTCCATCTTAGCACCCATTAAGGGATTATTCTCAGTGACTGCTCAACTCAATGAGATCTGTCCAAGGAGAGCTAGTGTTGCTGGATCCATGTGTTAGGGGCTAGAGGAGGGCCTGTGATAGAACTGGAAGAATGACAATGGCCTTGGGGGGACACTGAGAGTGGCCTGCTTGCTTTCCCATCACTGAACATATGTCTCTTATAACCTGTCACCACCCACTGAGCATTCAACTTTGGCCCCATAGACTCTCATCTGGCCCTATACCATAATCACCTAGGTAAACACCTCATGCCCCTCCTCAAACCCGGACAAGTTCTCTAAAATCTCTGTCAGAGGAATCTAAGCATCAAGGTCCCACAGCTTCCATGGGCTTTCAGTGTGCAGCCAAGTGATCTGCAGAAATATTGCTGCATTAGTTTTTGGACACAAGGCCCTGCTATGTAATGTAGGCTGACCTTGAATTCTCTATCCTCTTGAGTATGGGGATCACAGGCATATAACTCTATACCTGAGAAGTTGCTTTGGATTAATCTCAACAGCTTGTTGGAAGTCAGTCCTGTGTCTCACCCTCTAAGCTGGGATCTGAGTATCTAAATTGTTCCAGTATAATAAGAACTTGAGAGTCAGAAGTTGAGATAAAGATCTGATACATCCAAAGACAGCTGACCCTCCCTCCACGTTTTTTCCGAAGCGCCTCTCCCAGAAATCCTCCCTTCTCTCTTTCTGTTCTCTCTAGCAGATCTCCTTAGTCCTTCAAGAACTCTATGGCTAATCTCAGTCAGTGAATTGCTGACTCGGTCCTTTGATTCAAGGTGGCTTTACTGGGACAGTGAGATGGTTGTTCAAGCAATTCTCCCACAACAGGGATCTATCTATTCATTCTGAAATAGAACAGAGGCACCATGAATCAGAGACACCCCCCCAGCTCATTTTGCAGCTTGAATGAGCCAGGTGTGGACATCACTAGGCTATGCTAATATGGTGACTAATTTCACTTCATGTTGGCTTCATGTCCCTTCTTTTCCTCCTCCTTTACTGATTCATCCATTGCACATGTATGAACCCTTTCTAGGGTGACCAATGCAAGACATTCTCTTCTTCCCCTGAGTTCTGTCAGGTGAGAAGAAGCCATGAAAATGAAGTTTTATGCTTGGTAAGGAAAGTGTGGCAAAGGCTTGTGTTAGGAACAAGAGTAAGTAGTGGAGTTCCATGGGCTCCATTCTTCTGGCTTCTTCCTTTTTCTCTTCTATTTCCCAATAACACCACAGGCCAATGACAGCCTTGATTACATAGGCCTTAGGAGTGGGCACTTACCCAAACCTTAGCAATGTATTTACGTTGTGTTTATCTATACATATGTATATGTACGTATGTATACACAAGTTTAGTTTATGTGTAGACATGCACACATACATGCATATGTAGTTTCTACAGATCTCCTGCCTATTGGCTTTGAGAGGGCAAACTTCCTCACTTTGCTGTACCATCTTTTTGTCCAGCCCTACCCTTTCCCATGCCAATGTTGTCTTAGCCAGGAAGACCATTTTGTTAGCTCAAATCACAAACCTTGCTTTTTTCCCTCTATTTCTCTAGCTTTCAAAGAGTGAGTCTAGGATTGTCTTGATGTTCCTCCTGTCGGTTAAGCATAAACTCTGGTACAGTGGTGATGGCTAAAGCAGTGTCTCCCTCCAGGTTGTAAAGCTGTGCCGGGAGTGTCTGGAGAAGCAGGAACCAGTGTTTGCTGACACCAACCTCTATGTGCTTCGTCTGCTGAGCATTGTGTCAGAGGTCCTCTCCTATCTCCAGGCCTTTGAGGAGGCCTCACACTATGCCAGGAGGATGGTGGATGGATACACGTAGGTGATGGCCCTGAGTTAGCCTCCCGGAAACCCTCTGTCCCAGGGATGCCAAAGAGATGGCACGCATTTGACTGCTCCTCCTACACCTACAATGACATGGTCACAGTACACAGAGCCACAGGCCATAAGCAGAGTTGGACTTCTCCAACAAATTACAACTCCACAAATTAAGCTTTTATCACAGTGCCCCAAGCAGCAATGATTAGACCATCATAGTTGACCCTCAGAGGAAGCCTAATTGTCATCTCTGGTGTGTTTGTTTATTTTTACTTCCTTATTTGTCACTTGAACGGCATCTTCTGCTTTGGATTTTCCTAAATGAAACTTGATTTTAAATGCTTCAAAAGTTTTAAATTCTCTTTTTAATAACCTATGATCAAGCCTTTAACACATGGCACTTAACCAAACCATAGCAATATATTTGCGTTATGTGTGTATTTACATATTTATGCATGTGTGTACATACATACACACAAGTATAATGTGTGCAGATACACACACACATATACATGCATATAGTTTTCACAGTTCTTCCGTGAAAAGAAAGAGGCCATTCTTACTTATAAATTATAATATGAGGGCAGTGGTAGTACATGCCTTTGATCCCAGCACTTGGTAGGCAGAGACAGGCAAAACTCTGTGAGTTCGAGGACAGTCTGATCTACAGAGTGAGTTCTAGAACAAGCTCCAAAGCTACAGAGAAACTCTGTATTGAAAAACAAAACAAACAAACAAAAAAACAGAAAAAGAAAAATTCTCTGGGCTGGAGAGATGGCTCAATGGTTAAGGGCTCTTGTCCTTTCGGAGGACCGGGATTCAATTCCCAACACCCACATGGCAGCTCATAACTGTCTGTAACTCCAGTTCCAGGGGCTCCAACTCCCTCACACAGACATGCATGCAGGAAAAACACTAATGCACACATGCTAAATAAATTTTAAAAATTGTAATGTGCTGCTTTCTTATTTTCCCTGCACCAACATTGTCTCTTGCCTTCTGGTTTTTTGTTTGTTTTTTGTTTTTTGTCTTGTTTTGTTTTGTTTTGAGAAAGGGTTTCTCTGAGTAGCTTTGGAGCCTGTCCTGGGAACTAGCTCTGTAGACCAGGCTGGCCTTGAACTCAGAGATCTACCTGCCTCTGCCTCCCAAGTGCTGGGATTAAACACGTGCACCACCACTGCCCGGCTGTCTCTTTATGTTCACATTAGCTTAGGAATTTGTGTTTCTGGCCAGAATAGTAAGTTGTCATAAGAAGAGTTTTCTTTAGAGAATGCTTTGCACTTAAAAACTCAAGTAAATGGTCCAGCATACAGGAAGGAGTCCTGCCAGGAGAAGGAAAATACAGTGCAGCCCCAGGAAGGACACTAAAGTTATATTTATCGCCTTGAACACTTTTTCACATTCCCCAGAGAGCTGTGGGTGCTCCTGATGTACCTAGAGATCTGGGGGTGCTCCTGATAGTACCTGGAGAGCTGGGGGTGCTCCCGATGGTACCTAGCTTCCTATGCTCAGACTCAGTACAGCTCTTTGTCCATGATGCCTTGACTTGGTTGTCCAGGACATAGTCCCAACTCTCCTGGCTTCACCGTGTAGAACTAGTCAGCTCTGTGGATTTCACTACCCCACAATAAGCCGCTGGTGCCTCACAGCAGGAGCAGGAAGACTAGGTGGACTTGACCAGTAGGAGTACTGGCCTTGGTGTCATTTCTGTTTGCTGTGACACAATACCCCAAAAAATCATCTTAGAGGAGGAGGGGTTTGTTTTACCTGTAGTTCCAGGTCACAGTCCACCGTTGTGGGGAAGCTGAGGTCACATTGCACCCATGCTCAAGAGCAGAGAGGAATGAATGAATGGAATGAACGAATGCGTGTGAGCTTGCTCTCAGTTGGTCCTCTCCACTCTTACAAAGTTCAGTGTCTCTTGTTCAGGGAATGGTGCTATCCGCAGGTCTTCAAGACGGTTGCCCACAGACATACCTACCCATCGCCAACCTAATTTAGAGGATTCGCCAATGAACCTCTTTTCCCATGTGACACTAGATAACAAGCTGATAATGATAACTATCAGAGTACTTTAGGGGTTGTTCTGTGCTATGCAGATGTAAGGAAGGTTGGCACGACAGGTCATGATTATTTTCTGTGCCTCTGCAGGAAGCTCTACCACCACAACAATGCCCAACTGGGCATGGCTGTGATGCGGGCAGGGCTGACCAACTGGCATGCTGGCAACATTGAAGTGGGGCACGGGATGATCTGCAAAGCCTACGCAATTCTCCTGGTGACACACGGACCCTCCCACCCAATTACCAAGGACTTGGAGGTAAATAGCAACCTAGAGGTGGACAGTTACTGTCTTGTTTGAAGGTCTCTTGAAATGGGAGTTCTGGTGCATCTGAACTTTGCTTTATGGAAATCTGTAGGCTACCAACTAGACCAAAAAGGACCTTAGGATGCTTGACCCTTGACCCCTTGATTACATATGAGGAAACAGAGGCCCAAGGGAGGGGAGGACTCACCTATAGTTACCTAGGGGTTTGATGGTAAGATCAGAGATATCTAATTTTATATCTATTATATTAAGCTTATCTAAGGCTTATTAGTCTTCCTTACCATGGTATCCTGAGCCTCTGAACACCTAGTTCTTTCTGAATATTCCCTGTGTGGGAGAACAAGGACTTTGGTGTGTGCTGTACCACTGTAATCTTCCTAACGCACTGTGGGTAAGTCCCTTCACTGAGGTCCTACAAGCACAGAGATCAGGATCCAGGGTTCAGATCCAGATCCTCAGGCGTCAGGGAGAAGTGTTCTCTGCTGAAAGCAACTTTTCAGCTACCATCTCAAGGGTCCAGCTCCCTCTCCCTATGATGCTAGGCATCCTGCTACACCATCAGTCCACAGTGGTGCCCCCACCACACGCACACGTGTGCACGCACGCACACACACACACGTTTGTGAAGGGATAGAACTGAATCTTTCTAACTAGGGTCATTTATTCAAAGTTATGTCAGGACCATGTCTTGGGGACATGTCATGCTCAGTGCTGTTATCTCTCCCACAGGCCATGAGGGTACAGACAGAGATGGAGCTTCGCATGTTCCGCCAGAATGAGTTCATGTATCACAAGATGCGAGAGGCTGCCCTGAACAACCAGCCCATGCAGGTCATGGCTGAGCCCAGCAATGAACCAGCCCCAGCTCTGTTCCATAAGAAGCAATGAGGACTTTGTTGGAGAGTGGGGGCAATGTGACTGGGAGCTGGGGGAAATTACTACTCTGTGTCCCCCACTGTCATCTTGGTTCAGTTCAACTCAGCTTAGCTCTGTCTCATCCCAGACCAGCTCTTTCTATATGTGTCGGGTGCTAGATTTCACCATCTATTCAATAAAGAAGCCCCAAATATAATGGGGCCAGAAGAAAAATTACAAACAAAAAAGGCATGTCATAATAGTGAATGCAATGGCAGACTCTATGGAGAGGCGTCCAGAGGAGGTGTGTGCATGTGTGTGTGCGCGCACGCGTGCGCGCCTGTGTGTTTCCATGTGTGGTGACATCCGAGTTAACAGTGGCAGGGACCTAGAATCTCAGATGACTGCTTGTCTGTCTGTGCAGGTGTCTCTGGGGCTGCTGGTCTCATCTATGGCTGGGAATATTTAGGATTTGGCAGACTGGAATGGGTGACACTCTCTGTCCTCAGGCTGGGGTGGAGTTATTAACAAAGGGCCGGGGCTGTGTTTGACCCTTTGAGATTCGCTCTGAGACCTGAACCCCATTTGGAATGGTGGCTGGGAAGAGGCAGGGGTCTTGATCAGACCATTTGTGGTCTCAGTTCCTAGTCTGAACTTGAAATAACTCTAGGACACACAGAAGGAATTTGTCCCTCCCTGGTCCCATGCACCAAGCCTGTAGCTCCTTGTGATGTGGGGACTACTTGAAAAGAAGCTGAGGCTTTCCTTGCCGTTTGCTAGAAGGAGTGAGAAGGCTTTTCAGTGTGAGGCCGAGGGTGCCTATGCCTGGCAACAGTGGACCCAGCAGAGGAGGCTGCAGGGCTTTCAAGTCTGGGTGTTATGTATCAGCTTAGGCTTGGTCACTGGCCCCAGTGGGGCCCTGCTCTTTGTAGTGAGTGATTGCTACTTCCTGGGCTGAATTTCTTTATCCTGTCCATGCTCTGGGGGCTTCTGCCCTTCTTAATAGAAGGCAGTTCCCCTGGGCTGGGCTCTCTTCAGAAGTGTCCCCAGCTTGTTATTATTTGCTGAGAGGCCCATTTTCATCTGAGAAATGAAGGCCCAAGGACGACCTTTGAGTTTCTGGGACCCCAACTTTCTCACCAACATGGTGGGGGATCATGAAGTAAATTCCTTTAGCTGAGGGTGTCACCAAAACTTCTACACAATCTTGGGCTACCATTGACCCCAGAATTCCAACATCTTGAAGTCACATGATTCCCACTAAAACACAAATTTATTTGCCTAAAATGTTAGTTCCTCCATCTCTACCCTTTCATCCGCGAATGATCCCCTGCTTGGCAGTTGAGGCCTCTAAAATGGCATCTCCTTGCAGAATATTAGTATCCTTGGTTCTTCTTCGAGTATTTGTTCTTCTCTAGAAGCTTCTATAAAAGACTGACAGTTGCTGGGCATGGTGGCACACACCTTTAATCCCAGCCCTCAGGAGGCAGGCAGGTGGATCTTTGTGAGTTCGAGGCCAGCCTTGTCTATAAGAGCTAGTTCCAGGACAGGCTCCAAAGCTACAGAGAAACCCTGTCTTGAAGAAAAAAAAGACTGACAGTTATTTCAATCTCTACGGCTCAGGCTTAAGGACAGCACCAACGTTCTCCTTGGGAACCAACAGATACAGTCGGTCGAATCATCACTCTTTCCCCAGTGTGGACCCCCAAATCCTCTTCCTTTCCATTGTTTGTGCACCCACCCACTTTCGCTGCTGCTGCTTCTCATCATCCTCACATCTGCTTTCTTCAGCATTAGTCTCCGTGTGCACCTCCATCCCTCTCCGAACCAGAGACGGGGGTTCCCCTTCTCTCACTAGCTGGATGCCCCTGCTCTGGACTCCTTGCCTTCCTGTGCCCTCCAGAGCTTTCTCCAGTATCACTCTTCTCCATCCTGAGGCCTTGCCATTCTTCTACCATGGGGCTTCTTTTCTTTTTCTTTTTTTCCCTCCTCTTATTTTTTGAGACAGGGTCTCTCTGCTTAACCCTGGCTGTCCTGGAATTTATTATGTAGACAAGGCTGTCCCCAAACTCACAGAGATGTGCCTGCCTCTGCCTTCTGAGTGCTGGGATGCACTGCTGGACACCTTTAATGAAGTCACTAAACAGGCTGAGGACCCATGGATCACCATCTTCACAGCTGCAAGTTCTCTCTAATTGCACATTTATTTTTTCTTTTTTTCTGTTTCTCTTCTCTTTCCATTTCTTCTGAAACCCATTGCATACTGGTTTTTACCTTTGCCCCTAGAAAATGTCTCTCTTCTAGTTCCTTACATTATCTAGCCTCTCTGTTAGCAACACACCCTAAACTTGGTTTCTGTGGCTCCATCCCTTTGCAATCAGCTTCTGATGTGGTTTCTCTGGCTTTCCCTGGTCTTGTTTCTCACTTGCCCCTGATAAGCCCCTGAGCTGATCTTGTCCTTGGTTGATTCTGTTCTTGTTCTGCACACCCCTAGCACGAATATACCTGACATTTTCTGTGATGACCGCATTGAGGTTTCTGGTTCTCAGGTCTGTTATCTGATCTTGCAGTTCGAACTCCAGCCCCTTATATCCTCTTGGGTGCTTGCTCTTCAGGATGAGACTTCCCTAACACCTCTCCTAACACCTGGTTATTCTCAGAACACCACCCAAGAACACCTTGTTCTCCATCATGTTGTGGGTTCCGGAGGGCAAGGTCACATCCCTTTGTTCGTCTTCCTGTCCCTAGCACAGGTCCTGGAATATGACAGTGTTAATTAAGTGTATATTGAGTAAATAAATGAATGAAATTCTTATCTCAAAGTTAAAGAGTTGCACAGCTGCGTATTTTGAGTATTTTTATTATAACAGTCAGGAAGGCCCACTAAACCTTCTGTGTAGTGATAGGGGAGTGGGCTTGCTTTTCGTCCAGCCCAGCTCCTGCTAGCTTATACCCGGAAACAACAACACACAAATTGTATTCATTTAAGCACTGC
>LOJH01049653.1:164-10772 GCA_001685095.1 Ellobius talpinus
CAGCACAGGACCCTGTCCACACGGCAGCACAGGACCCTGTCCACACGGCAGCACAGGACCCTGTCCAGAGTGAAAGAGACATCAAGATGCATCTTTGTAAATCAGATAAGTGGCTAAGGCAGCTGCTGCTCTGGGAAGGCAGCTGGTCTGAGCACCCCAGCTGCACAGCAGGAATGTTTTGCTTCAAGGCAGGCTGGGCTCAGCAGGGCCTTTGCCTCTGAACAGACTGTTATGTCCAAAGAGTTAACCACAGCAAGCACCAGCTGCCAAGGGTGGGTGCCAGTTTAAGACCTGTGCTCTGGATTGAGCTGAGTCTGAGTCACGGTGAAACTACCAGAGCCTCCAGGCCACAACATGCACAACAGTGACTATTCCAGGACACTGTGACATTGAACACAGCCCGACTGTGTGTGTAGAAACACACACACACATATAACAGCAGCTCCTGAGAATTCTCCTGTGCACTCAGCATGCCTGCTGTCTCTGCTGAGGCTGTACCTCTGTGTCTCTAATAAACCCTCTGCTGCTGCCTTTCCTGTCTTGGTAAATTCTGCCACAGCCCGCATGTCACTAGTCTACCCAGCATGCCAACTAGCATCCAGAAAATATGCAGAATACATTTTAAAAATACAATTTAAAAATACATAAAGAATGTCTTTTTAAAAGCAAATTTTAAGCCTGACAGTAGTGGTGCACACCTTTAATCCCAGCACTTGGGAGGCAGAGGTAGTTGGATCCCTGTGAGTTCAAGACCAGCATGGTCTATAGAGTGAGTTCCAGGACAGCTAGGGCAACACAGTGAAACCCTGTCTCCATAAGCCAAAAACTAAAATAAAAACAACAGCAACAACAAAACTACAAATTTTTTAAAATAAAAGAAAAAATGGACATAGGAATTTCTCTTAACCAAAGAGCCAAAAAGCAACGAAAGGAATTGGATGGGGCATCCCTCCAAAGAACGTCAAATGTCCCAAAAGCACATGAAAACACACTTAACATCAGTGGTTAGGGAAATGCAAACCAGAGCCCAATGAGCCACTGCACCACCATCAGTAAAATTTTAAAAATTAAATGGCAGTAAGTTGGTGGGGATTGAAGAATCAGAAGGCTTGCACTTTGAACTGTGGTCCAAAGGTGAGGAACATGGTGTTTTTTACATCCTCTTTGCTTTACTACAACAGAAAGCCTAAGGTTGAAGTTATTCACACTCGTCTTCCCACACCTGCACGCCATCCAAATATGTATGCTGAGGGGAAAGGGGAAACTTTCTAAGGGGCTGGAAAGATGCCTCAGTGGGCAAGAGCACTGGCAGCTCCTCCAGAGGACCCAGGTTGAATCCCAGTACCTACACTGCTCACAACTGTCTGTAACTCCAGCGCCCTCTTCTGGCCTCGTCAGGTACTATACACAAATGATGTATATACATTCAAGCCAAACACTCATACACATAAAATAAAATGAATAAAATATAAACCTCCTAAGATGTTCATCGCACTGATTCTCAAACATTTGTGGGAAAGGCATTCAACAAGTCTCTCTCTCTCTCTCTTTCTCTCTCTCTCCCTCCATGCTGAGATTCACGTGTGGAAACCTGCACACCCCCATACTTTAGTCTCCTCAGGGCACTGTGACATGCACACGTACTTGGTGGCGGGGGTTGTACACCTTCTCAGCTGCTATTGTGAGGGGCAGGTGGATCAGCGAGAGGAAGGTGAGTCTGGGCGACACCCGGAGCATGAAGAAATAGAGTCCCAACACCTTCACCAGGCTCCGCAGCAGGATGTTGGCATTCAGGGGGAGCCAACAGCTCATCAGGGAGGTGTCCGAGCTCAAGCGTGAGTTCAGCTCCCCTGGGGAGGACAGAGAGAATGAGCGGACCATGAACACTGCAGAAACCCAAAGGACTCTGGGCCATCTTATCGACTCTGTCCCGCCTCTTCCCCCACAGAGACTGGGCTATACCTCTACCCTGCTCTAAAAGGCACCTGCCAAGCCCCAGAGGTGAAAGGGGGAAGAGGGGACAGGGAGGAGAGTGACAGGACAAGGAAAGGACAGAGGACCCCAGACCTAGATGCCAGGTTCACCTGTTTTGGTCTCCTGGAAAAAACCAAGGTCTTGGCGCAGCAAGGATGAGAAAAGCAGCTCTCGTATCCTCAGGTTGATCCTGGACATGGTGAAGAGGAAGAAGCCTCCTCGGCAGCCTGCAGACAGGGAGCTGGGGTGGGGAGAGAACAGGAGGGTGGGGTGGAGAGAGGGAGAGAGAAGGGGAGGGAGGAAATTGGGGGGAGTAGATAAGAGGCAAAGCGGAAAGGGAGGTGAGAAACATGAATAAATGGGTAGGAGGGTGGATTAGGGAGCTAGAAGTGGGGTCAAATTCAGAACGTGTATGAATCCCCACACACTCACACGTGGGGAACAGCAGCAAGAGCCTCCCTCCCATTTTACCAGCCTCCCAGTCACCAATCCCATCCTCCAACCAAATTTTTATAATAAAAACTTACAGGAAGAAATGTTTTCAAATGCGTAAGTGCAGGTGTTTTACAAAATGTAGGTTTTATATGCAAATTTAATTAGCATATTGGATGAGCAGACATGAAATGATGGAATTTGGGTAATTACAGTAAGAATGTGTGTGTGTATCTGTATGTCTGTGTGTGTATCTGTATGTCTGTGTGTGTATCTGTATGTCTGTGTGTGTATCTGTGTAAGTATATGTGTGTTTTGTATATGGATGCACATAAACGTCCAGGTGTACTGCTCTGTGTGTGTGTGGTGTATTGCGGTGTGTGTGTGTGTGGTGCATGTGTGTGTGTGTGAATGTGTGTGTGTGTTCAAAGACTAAAGGTTGACATCACATGTCTTCCTCAATCGTTTTTGACTCAGGGTCTCTCACTGAACCTGGAGCCCACCATTTCTGCTAGATTGGCCACCCGCCATGGCCTTGGCACCCGCCTGTCTTCACTCCACACCCTGTGCTGGGGTTAGAGGCTCTCCCTATGCTTACACAGTGAGCACGTGACCCACTGAGCTATCTCCCCAGTCCAGGGAGACAGTCCTGAGGACAAGAAACAGCAGAGTGGTGTCCGGACGTGAGGCTGAGGCCCAGAGTGCGGGTCCTGAGATTTGTGGACGGGGACAGGAGTGAGGGGCACCTTTAGGAAGGACCAGGGGGGAGGTGATGCACTGGGCTCTCAGAACATGGCTGTAACCAGCAGCAGTGGCCCCAGAACAGCTGGGTTTATAAAGAGCTCAGCATGAACCCACGTCTGAGAATCACCTGCCGCAAAGAATATTTTTAAGAAACCAAAACACACTGCATGACCATGCCTGGCCATGACAGAAGTGCCATCCCTGGAGCCCACACAGTGAAGGGACAGAGCTGACTCAGCAAGCTGGCCCCTGACCTCCAGGGTGCACACACCCTTACTCACAAAAGAAGGACGGGGGTGGAAGCTGGTTTAGAATACACCCAACAGGCCAAACTTAAGGGTCTAGAAGAGAAGTCTCCAAAAAGGTAAAGTAGATCCCAGGGTAGAAGGGAGTTTTGCACATGCTAATTCAGGAAGAGACCAAAGTGAACTACAAAAGTCAACAGCTACAGAGACACCACAGGGAATCAGAGCCTGGGTCAGGAGGCTTTGGGAGAGAATTGAACCATAAGGGGTTCACCTGTGCTAGCTTCAGGGGGAAAACAAACAGCAAAACTAGACCAGAAGCACAATGAAGGACTAGGAAGGGAGGTGGGAGGGGAGAGACAGACAGACAGACAGACAGAACCTCTTGAATCTGCACCCTCTTTCTGCACCTGAGCGTTCTAATGCTAGTCTGTTTTTTGCCAGCCACGCAGTCTGTTTTTTGTTTACTTGAGACTGCGGGCTCCTGTGTCTGTATAAGAAGAAGCAAGGCACACAGTGAGGAAGCAATAAGATGGGGGGGGGCAGAGAAGGAGGCAGGGAGGAAGAGACACACCCTCCCCTGCTGGAGAATCCTGGCAGACCCTTCAAGACACTGGGAACGGTCCTGTTTGACACATGGGCTCCTTTTGTTCGATGCTACCCTCCTCCCTAGCCCTATGACATAAAATAAACTTTGAGGATGTTGGAAAATACGAGGAGGAAAATGGACGAACGGAGGTCAGTGGTGGATAACTGTGCATGTTTCAGTTGAAGGATTTTATGCTTTGTGAAAAGCAAAGTCAGGCTGGAGGCCCCTGTCCAGGCGTGGGTCTACCAAGGGGCCTGAAGTCAATCATCCACTCACCTCCCCGCAGAGAACAGGCACATGAAAAAGATGGCGCTGGCAAAAGTATTCGGGTCAAAATCACCTCCCAGGATGTCAATCACACGACCAGAATAGTGAGGAATTAAGGTCTCCCCTGGAAGAGGCAAGAAGGATAAGGGGGCTGCCCCCTGCGAAGGCCCTTCCCCCCCACCTCCCTCTCACTGAGGCCTCTCCCTCTCACCCAACACAGCCACCACGAGGAAGAACAAGGCAGCTATGAGGAAAGGCAGGTCCGGCCTGGAGAGCTTCAGCAACCGCCACATCAGGGCTTTGTTGTTCTCCTGGCCTGGTTCCTTCTCCTGGGCTGCCGGAGGGCTCAGCACAGCCCAAAAGGCCCACCCCAGCGCAGCTGCCCCATAGCCAGCCAGCAGCCAGCCCCAGGAGGCAAACGCCACTCTGACTGCTGGGGCACTCATGGTGCCTCCCACCAGGGCTCTCAGCGAGAAAAAAAGTGGGGTGGCCAGGCAGAGCAAGGGAAGAAAGGTCCCAACAAGTCTGAGCAGCCCTCCGGCAGTTAGCAGCCCCCACAGTCCTCCAAGGCGCAGGGTGCTCTCCAGCCACAGTCCTGGAAGTCCCTGGGGAAGCAGATTTCCCAGAGACCCTCGCAGCAATGCAAGTAAAGCCATGTCCACCAGCAGCAGAGAGGCCCAGGGAGTCAGGTGGGCCAGCGCCATGATGGGCTCTGCAGGGAGAAATTAGGGTGGTGGAGTTTCCAACCCTGGTCATGGGCCTCCTGCCCCAAACCCGCATCAGGATTCTCAGCTTCTCTCATTTTGTTCAGCCTTGCCGGAAAGGTCCCCTCCTAGTCACACCTCTCCCCGGATAGATGGCACGCTGCCTGCCTGAAGGAGTGGGGAAGGCCACCACACACACACACACACACACACACACACACACCGGAGGGGGCGGGAGAACTGGTCTGCTGCCACCACGCCTGTACCCTTGAAGCTTCTTGTGTTAACTAAGAAGACTCAGTCCCCAGTCACACTCCCTCCACTCCCCGGGTCCTTAGGGCCAGGAGATGGGGTGCAGCGGTAGGATGAAGGCACAGAGGACTTGCGGCAGGCGGCGCCAGCGCCGGACAGAAGACGAAAGCGGTGGACTCCGGGCAAGGGAGCAGAGGACCTGGGCAAGGGGTGAAAGGGAACCTGGGACAGTGGGTGCGGGGCACAGGACCTGGAACAGAGGACCTGGGTCCTTGAATGGGACAGGGGAGCGGGGCAGAGGACGAGTGGCAGGGAGGAGCGCCAGGCAGAAGACCTAAGACAGGTAACGCGGAGAACGAGCGGAGCGAGATGGGGACACCAAGGGTTTGGGAGCGGACCGCACCCCTGCTAGCGCTCGCACTCTGTCCATAAGAACTCACCTGCGGAACAGCAGCTCAGGAGGTCTCCTGAAATCTGCTTCTTTCCCAAACTGGATCCCTTGGGTGCGCCGGCGGCTCTCTTAATGAGGGCTCTGACCCGCGGCTTTCGCTTTCACTTCGAGCAACGCTGCGCACAGCGGCCAGCAGGTGGCGCCTGCTATCTGCGGGCGGGGTGAACGCCCAGGTCCCCAAGGAGGCTCACCCTCGTTTGGCCGCTACTACCAAAACTCTCAGAGGGTCTGAGCTGCTTTGTAACGGGAAAAAGCCTGCATTTCCCCGGTTACTCCCTCGAGCTCCGAACCTATTTCAAGAAGCGCTCCTTTGTCTGGGACAGAGGTAGGGAATACTTGCCTGAGCGCTAGGTTCATTCTCCAGTAGATATGAGGAAGGGGAAAGGGGCGGAGGAGGAAAGGAGCAAAGAGGAGGGGAAAGGAGGGAAACGGAGAAGGGAGAAGGAGAAAGGGGGGAGAGGGGGGAGGAAGAGAGAGGACGGGAAAGAAGGAAGGAAGAGAATGGAGGAGGGAGGGGTTTTAGGTGCCCTTCTGGTCACCCAGACAATTAACAATGAACCACACAGGAGACCCACTTGGAGTCACTTTGGGAAAGGGAGGGGGGAAGAGGGTGATGAGGGGCTTGTTTTTGGTTTGGTTTTGTTTTGTTTTGTTTCCAGGCACGCTCAGGACAGGGTCCTGTTGGGTAAAACACAGGGCCTAGATAGAAGGCCTCGCCACTATCACCAGGCCTAAGGTTTCCTTTCACAGATTTTGAACCCAGGCGACTCTGACCCTTTGTCCTCAGACTTCCTTCTCAGTGTCACACCTGAAGTGAGGGAGAGACTGCTAGAGGCTAACACTCTCAAAACAGCAACAGTTTCTACCGACTTCCTCCTCCAGAGCCCAGATTGTCGAAGAAATCAGCCCTCAGGGCTCAAGAGTAGAGCCCTCTCTAGGCTGAGGCTGGCCAGGCTCCATTCTCAGCTACGAAAACAAGCTGTCTTTGCCGCACATGCCAGGTCCCTCCACCAAGCGCCACACTCAGAAATGACTGAGCGGGTTGAAACTACCTCTAAAGAAAAAAAAAATCCCCTTTGAAATTTTGACTACTCATGAAACACTTGATGTTTAAATTCAGGTTGGGAGGTGAGAACATTGAAGTGGGTCCTGCTACATGCCCACTCTTATCTGTCCCTAGTGAAGAAAGCTCCTGCCTGGCTGCTCCATCTTCTCCTCTAGCCTGTGGCCTGGCTCTTGACCACTCCTGTGCTTCCGACCCTACAGTCTCTTCTTTCTCTTTTTCTTCTGCTTCCCCGACTCCGGGGAGTCTGGCTCACCTCTCTTCATTACGCTCTCACCACGCAGCCAGAGGTGACATCGTGAAAGTGAACCCCAGCAGCATCTTTATGTTCAATATCCAGGGTCACAAAGGTGCTACTTAAGAGAGTCACAAAGCCCTCCGAAGCACCCCAAAACATCCACAAGGGGGCACACTGGCGTCCCCAAACCCTGACACTCCAGGAAGGGCTGTGGGCCGAATGAAATGGAAAATGAGTGTCCAAAGAGAAGGGTAATGGGTCCTCCTGAGAGCTGAGTGCCAGGGGATGTCCAGGAAGAACCTAGTGATGCTAGGCTACTCAGAGAGAAGGCGGCGCCCCCTTCTCAACTGAAGCCCTGCTTGGCTTCCTGTTTGCTCCCTAACCCTCCCTCCAAAGGACTCCACAGCCTGACTCCATTCAGCCATAACACAGAGATATGTATAACCGTTTTTCTTTTATTGTACTTAGAAGGTACCTGGACCATTTTTTCTTTTATTGTACTTAGAAGGTACCCAGGGATGGGCTGATTGGGGAGACAGAGGGTGAACCTGGCCCTCTCCATGGCCTCAGAGCTTTCTGTCTCCAGCCCGGGTTGGGCCCTTCTTTCTCCTGGCACTGAAGCTGACCCAGGTCCCCGAGTGCCCAGCAGCCGCTGCCATCACTGACTGGCCTCTCGGTACTTGTGCATCAGGTCGCTGACATCCGAGCTTTCCACCTTCACCCAACCATCTTCCTTCATGTGGTACACTGTGAGCGATTGAGAAAAAAAAGACAAAAAACATGGTGTCAACCCGTTCTTCAGTAAGTCTCCTGTCAGTGGTATGTCGTGGCTGGCAGCAGCTGCTTATGTGGGCTTTCGCACTCACACCCCACATCCACACACAAGCTGAAAACCTTTTCCTGGGACTTCTGTGTTGTCAAATCTGAAAATCTCCACTCCAGGGCCCCCCAAGTCCTCCAGTCTAAAATACCCCTCCCAAGGTGTTTGGGGAACCCCAGACCAGTCTCTTACTATTGACTACGCCTCCAGAATAACAGTCTCTGTGGGTGGCATGAACGATAGCCCTGCGGCCAAGGTCATAGGCCTCTTCGGGACTGAGATCCTGCCGGTAGCCACTGTCCATCACCCCATAGGCGTAGCTGTTCCCGCTACCCGTGGAGAACATCTGTCCTGAGAGCCGAGTCCCTTTTTCATCTACATAGTAGAGTCCTGGTCCCTATAGGATGGAAAACCATCCTGAGTAAAATTTGGAACTGGTTTGTTGATAATATAAAGACTTAAGTGTGATTGGTGAAGAGTAGCCATCATAATGATACTGCTGCGGAAACATTTGAGCTAAGAGAGCACACTCTGGTAAACATCAGAACCTGAACCAAGCATGGGGGAGGGTAGTGGTCAATGGGTAAGAAACAGCTTATCCAGAGTGGGGAGCATAGGAGCGGGTCACCCCCTACTTGTCCCAGCCACAGCAAGAGTGGGGAGCATAGGGATGGGTCACCCACCTTCTTGTCCCAGCCACAGATCATGCTGCCCATGGAGAGGCCCATGCCCCGGTAATGGAGCATCATGTTGGAAAGTAGCTTGGAGGCTGCAGACACAGAGATACGCTCCCCATTCCGCAGGTAGTACAGCCTAGGGGAGAAAGAGGGAGGCTTAAGGGCTGGCAAGTGGGAGGACTCCCACAGAATGAAGCAAGAAAGGACTGCAGAGATGAGTTTTTGGAAGCTATGTGCTGGTGCGATGTAAGAACGAGGGAGAGATTTGGAATTTAAATTATGTGAACCACATTTTAAAAAGCCTGGTAAAGTGGGGCACACCTTTAATCCCAGCACTCAGGAGGCAGAGGCAGGAGGATCTCTGTGAATTCAAGGCCAGCCTGGTCTATAAAGCAAGTTCCAGGACAGCCAGGACTACACAGAGAAACCCTGTCTTGAAAAACAACAAGAACACCATCCTACAGGATTGATGGCGTCCACATTAAATAATCGGCAGATTACCTGGTTTTATAAGCAGGGTGAGGTCTAAGATTTAGAGATTTTTAATCGCACAAAGCCTTTTTTTTAATCCCTTATTAGCGCTAGGCTGGATAGCCATGGTAAGTGACCTGGGATATGTGAGGGCTGAACAAATGAAATGAGGAAATCTGCCCACCTGCATTCCTTAGCCAGCAGCCGCTCCCAGTACTGACAGTCGGCTGCACAGCCAGACATGGTGCCAAGCAGGTAAGGGTTAATCTCGATCACCTTGTTCACCCTTAAGGTGCCTAGAATTTTGAGATCAAGGCAATGAGCCCAAGGTGCACCAGCTCCTTAGTAGCTGCTCTACCCGAGGCAGTGTGCAGGCCTCAGGCTACGGAGAGAACACCTCCCCCCTAAAGCCCGCACACTCACTAACGTAAGTGCCCGCAGAGGCCCGGGAGTCCACTGCCACGATGACCCCATGCTGGAACTTGAAGGCTAGTGTGGTTGTGCCGTGGGCCATCTCGATCTGAACATTCCTTTCTTGGTCACAACCAAAGGACCTCAGGAAGTCAGTGGGCTAAGAGAGAAGAGGCAGAAAGGGGGCTTTGGACACCTCAGTAGCAGCAGGGGTTTGGAGAGTAGTGGGTGAGGAGGGGTCTCCAGATTCTCTAACCACCAATAGCCAGACTGGAGATGGAGGAGGAAAAGCAGGAGGCATGGCCGCCAACCTTTCTGTTTTCCAGCCGAGGGAGCAAAGGTCGTGGTAACTGACTTCAAGGTGTTTGCCCATCCGTGGCTCCTTCAGGTCTCACAAAGCACATTATATTAACCTATGCTCACTTCACAGTAGAGAGGCTTGAGACCAAGACTAACATGTTCCAGGACACACAAGAGTGGGTTATCGAGGCCAGGTGAGCCAACCAAGTTCACGGGTCATCCAAGACAATGCTCGGCCCCTGTAGCAGCGGTATGTCTGTGAAGGTGTGGTGATTTGTGCAGTGTCTTGGGGTGGGCGCCCCCCATATTCTCTCTGTGTGTTCTCTCTCTCTCTCTCTCTCTCTCTCTCTCTCTCTCTCTCTCTCTCCTCTGCCTTCATCTCCACGTGGGTTTTTTACTGCTGGCCTGGATGCTGCTCTCCTGGGCAATCCCTCCAGGCTTCTTCACCTCCTCACACCCAGGCAGACCCTCCTTCCTCTGCCACCCGTTGCATCTCTCACGGGGCCTTTCAGTCCTCACCTGCATCCCCAGCGGAAGTGCGAGCTCCGGAGCTTGCACCGAGAAACTGTAGTGTCCCGGGTCGGAGCGATACCCGCTTTTTGCACCCAGGGCAGCCCACTCGGGCCGCTGCCCCCGAGCGCCTCCGCACAGATCCAGTAACGCCATGACCGTTCAGCCCCGGAGATCCGTCCACTCTCCGACAAGGAAGTGAAAGCGAAAGCCACAGCACGAAGGGGAGGGAACCAGAACCCCCCCATCCCCTGCCTTTTCCGAGAAGAGCCCAATGAATGGGTGTCTGAACTAAGAATGTCATACTGGGGATGCGTTTTCCTGCTGCCCGGTGGGTGAGACCGGCTAGAGAATGGGCGGTGGGATGGAAGAAGAGGTGCGCCTTGTACGTGAGAGCCCACAGGCGGGGCATCCTCTGGAAACAGCTGAGGACCGGATAGGGTACTAACACCTAAAGAGG